>JAJMLQ010000162.1:0-81289 GCA_030569715.1 Williopsis samutprakarnensis
CAAGATAATTTATTAATATATTCTTAAGGAGTATCAATTTTGCTCTGAAAACCTATATACACTGGTTTCTAAGTAGACGAGATGATGAGCCCATCATCGATTGGTTGGATCTTTTGTTGCCCATTAAAATCATTGCTTTCACCCAGCACATTATACCAGTTACATCTGCCTCCAGTACACCTCAATAAAGTTTCTTGATTATTCTGTATCTGTTTCCCTTTCATGTGGGCTTTCCTTGCCATATCCTGAACTTTCCATCCAATTCTCTCCGCACCTAAACGTCCACCGTCAAGATTTGCAGAGGACGGACCTGTTCTAAGCATTGCGTATCGTCCAAGCATAAAGTACGGTACTTCCGAGTTCCACTGAAGGTCGTCGGTAAGACAAGGTACCCCGTTAATGGTTTCAATCGGATAATCGTGGAGTAGAGTTTTCATCATTGGCTGATTAGTGATGGCAGGGGATGTACCTGTTGCGTAACAAATATAATCAACACCAGAAAGCTCCTCCAGCTCTCCAGTGATCTTGTTCATCAACACTATAGACTTCCACTTTTGTTCTTCTTGATCCCAATCGTTGCTTACAATCTCTGAGAACTTATGCAGCACAACTCTACCAGTTTTGACAAAATTCATGACGATTTTGTGATACTGTGGGTTCATCGAGCCTCCTTCCCTTGCACTTTCAATCATTTGAAACCGTTCAAGATCTGAATCTTTCATCCAAAAGCTCGATTTCATATAGTTTTGATATTTGGAAACCCATTCAAGGTGGAAATCGAAATGCTTTATCTTTATTTCACCACGAATAATAAGATGAACCTTATCAACACCTTTGGAAAGCAAAAGCTCGGCTAGTTGTGCAGATGTTAAACCACCACCAACAATGGCCATTTCCGTGTGCTGACCTTCCTGTATCCTTCCCACTGTCTTTTCAGGTGGTAATTGAATTTGGTTTTGGAAAATGTGTGTGGTGTGACATGATCCATAAGGGAAGTGGTCTCCAAGCCCATTGATAGGATAATTGATCCTGCCAGTCAAACCAATTGCACCAATACAGTACTGACAGCCAAAAGTTTCACCATCTGATGTTTCGACCGCAAAACCCATCATTGATTCCACTTTATCAGCACCAATCTTATTGATAAGTGTATATTTGATGTTCGTAACCGTTGCCTTTTGAACAACATCTTCCAATCCATACCTAGTGACCACAGTTGAGCAAAAATCTTCAAACAATTTTGATCCTGGTCTGTAGTAGTCTGTTCGGTCCCTTCTGTCCACCTCTACAAGACCAGATCCGGCAAATGAGTTGGACAATTTACGTTTCATTCTGGTCTTCTTCTGATGATGTTTGGATATCTCTTTCCCAACAACACCATGGATTTCCATCAACTCTTTCTCGCGTCCTTGTGAATGTGCAAATGCAACCAATGAATCGATATCCAAAGGATCTGGATGGAAAAACATTGGTGATCTAAGATGTGGGATCTTGAGTGCATCAAATTGGTTGTGCCATTGACACATGAAGGAATCTCCAGTTTTATCCAACACCAGGATATCATCAGGGCTAAACTTCCCTTCAAACGCTATGGCTCTAGGCTTATTCTTTATAACATTACTACCACCACCTCTTTGCTTAAGCCAGTGGAATCGTGAGTGTTCACCGTTGCTGAAAATTGCACCTGGGGTAGCCTCGCATAGCCGAGAAGCGATGGCTAAGCCACAAGGCCCCCCACCAATGATAATAATTGGCTTGTAATTACACTCTGGTATATCGATGGACATGACTCTTCTTTCAATGGTTAAGCTCTAACGTTATATAGTGTCCCTTGACTATGCCAAAGATGGAGCTTTATACAATTTCGAATAACCTACGAGGTGCATAGTGAGGTGAGATTGATAGGGAGGTAAATAACCCTTTAACTTGTCTTGTTATAACCACATTGGTATGAATGGAAGGTTAGCAACCCGATGGGTTAAGACAACTCACGACGATAATAGACAGATGGTTACCAAGAGAGGACATGTCTATACTGTGATGTAGCAAGTAGTTTCACCAATATACAAAACTTCCTGGTACGAAACCAAAAAAAAAGAGAGAAACAATAGTGGATTTTATAGTTGGTGCTCACTCATCGACATACATGCATAGTACTATATTCATTGGAGTTCAACCTCCACCATTGTATTTAGAATAAATAGCAGCAATGTTATTAATATATAAACCAGCATCTTGAGCGGAGCTAAACCCTATGGGCCGGAGTAAAGATCAACCTTGCATGTTACGACTTTCCCCTTTACAAAATTTTCAATACTGTGGCTTTCCATATACAGTGTTTTGGAAACTACCCTACACCACCCGTTGTTTTTTACTTGGCCATCTGCGAAAGAGCACATACTTCGTGGAAACTTAGGCTTCAAAGGCTATCGGTAAACGCTGATGGAAAGCGATTCCGTGTTGGACTGAACGATTCAGACTCCGTAAATTGCGCGTTGATTATCCGATACCAAATCCCTTAAGGTTTGAATCTCCCCGGCATTAAGAAACAAAGGAAAAAAAAAACTTTAGCCTTCAATGTGGACATGATGGGACAATCCAAGTAAAGTTTTCGACGGGCTTTGGCGCGTACTAATTCATGCCCCCCCTGGGCGAGTGTTTAAGCTTCCGAAGTCCCTGAGTCCAAAGCGCAAAGTGAGCAACAGCTAGGATTCATAGTGTAATTATGTAACGCTCATCGATGCTAATTAGGCTAACGCCCCGGTGGTATTCTGGGAAAGATTGTTGAAGAAACCCCGAAGCTGATGTTGAAAAGAAAAAAAGAGAACATTTATTGCTATTCCCAGTTAAAGCGTGAGACTAACCAAATTGTATCCAACGCTCGATGAGGGGAGGGGTAAACACGATGCTTAGACTATGTCATACGACGCGGCATGCACACATTATACTCAGCATCTATCATTTTATTATGTCTTATTGCTCCAACAAGCAAGCTCATCCATTGAACACATGGGTATTTGTCTTCGAAAAAAGCACGAAGCGCTGTGTGTCATGTATGCGGCTGTAAGCGGCTTTTTTTGACACAAAAACGGAACAAAAAGAAAGAGGAAGAGGAAGAGAGTTCAAGCCAAATGCCGGTTTTCATCTCTGCTCCGAAGTCCATGACTTGAGAAGCAACCGTATCACCAAATTCAAAATAGAAAGCTTTACCCGTAAGCTCCAGCCTGCGTATGTATTGTGAAAGTTGATGATGCGGGGTTTGGCCAAAAGTTGAATTGGTTGAATTCATAGATGAGGTCAAAACATATATAAACACACGTTTCCTTCGTGGATCATTGCGGTTAGCTATGTTCAAACCTTTAGTACATTATAACATTATCAAAAAAAGAACCTCATTTAATCATGTTGACTACATTAAGAAATAGAAGCGTTGTGCAAGGTGCAACCAAAAATGCTTACTTAAGCTTACGTTGTTATGCATCTACAGTTCATACTCCAACTGAGCAACCTGCTACTCGTACCGACAAACGTTCTATTTTCTCCATCGCTACTAAGGTGACTGTTAACCCACCAGAGACAGACAACAAGTTTATCTCACATCCAATGTTCCCACATCCAGATATGGAAACAAAGGACTGTGAAGCTGTTGATTTTGCTCATCGCCCACCAGAGACCTTTGGTGATAGCATTGCGGACCGCGCCGTCAAGTTCTGCCGTGCCTCTTTTGACCTTGTGACTGGTTACAAGAAGCCAGAGACACTCAACGGTGAATTACAATGGTACAAGGGAACAAGATATGAGATGACCGAGGGGAAATGGTTGACCAGATGTATTTTCTTGGAGAGTATTGCCGGTGTTCCTGGTATGGTTGGTGGTTTCCTCAGACATTTGGGCTCCTTGAGATTGTTGAAGAGAGACAAGGCATGGATCGAAACCTTGTTGGATGAGGCTTACAACGAGAGAATGCATCTTCTTACATTTATCAAATTGGGAGATCCTTCTTGGTTTACTCGTTCCATCATCTACGTCGGACAAGGTGTCTTTGCCAACTTGTTCTTCTTGGTTTACATGATCAAGCCAAAATACTGCCACAGATTTGTCGGATACCTTGAGGAGGAGGCTGTGAGAACCTACACACATCTTCTCAAAGATATAGATGCTGGTAACTTGCCAAAGTTCAACGAGACAAAGCTACCAGAAATCGCCTGGACATACTGGACCGACTTGGATGAGAACAGCACTTTCAGAGATTTGATTTTGAGAGTGAGAGCTGATGAGGCCAAGCACAGAGAGGTTAACCACACACTTGCCAACTTGGACATCAAAAACGATAGAAACCCATTCGGTATGAAATTGCCAGGAATTCCAGTTGATGAACAGCCTGATGCGTACAGCTTGAAGAGTGCAAAGCCAACTGGTTGGGAAAGAAAGGACCTCATTCTATGAACTTCATGACATTTAAACCTAGTTAACTTGATTTATTGAGAAGCGGTGCTCTTATACATACAAAACTGCTACTTTTAATGATACATACAGACATGACGAAATCTGCTTTTTGTAAGATTTAATTACATGGAATACAGTTCTTCACTTTTGTGTTCTGTGGTTGGGTGTTTTTCCGACTGCTTTTTTCTTTCTTAGGTTTTTGTTGTTGACTCAAAGCGGACAAAAAAATCCTAGGACCGGGAACATAAATAATCCGAAAATTTAACCATCTATTTTATCAAGAAAGAACAACAGTTTGGTGTGGAGTTTTGTTGCAAGCTGGATGTTTGGACTGGGGAGGACATCTTCATCGTCATCTTCTGTAAAATACTTTGACATCAGAGTCAAGTCCACATACAAGAACCTTATTATTGTGAGAGGCTCTCAATATGATTCACCTTCTATAATGCTCACCGGTGACCTCGTCTTTTCACTATCGGAGGAGATGACCTTTAAAAAGGTTGGACTACGGCTGGTTGGACGTTACAAATTGGACTTCCTTGAGGTGTTATCACAAGATAACACTACACTCTCCAATCCTGTCAAGGAGGAATCCACTGTGTTCGAAGTGATCTGGGAGAATTTGTTGTTGAACTCCAATGGTACCATTGGTCCACTAGAAGCTTCAACTAATGGTACAAGTACACAAACCTTGGCAACAAGAAGACTAATAAGGTCAAATACGCCAATCTCAATGCACGTGGAACCTCAAACTTTTGCCAGTACGCCCTTTGAAGACATGGTTGTTCCTACTGGTACGACATTTGTACTTCCAGAAGGTAACTACGAGCTCCCGTTCAAGTGTATACTCCCTGGTGATATTCCTGAAACTGTTGAAGGACTATTGGCTGGGTCAATCCTATACAAGTTTGAGGCAACAATGGATAGAGGTGGGTTTAAATCGCCAGTTATGAAGTACAAGTACTTCCGAATACTTCGAACGCTCTCAAGTGACAATTTTTCAATCTCCGAGACTATTTCCATCGGCAAGAGTTGGCCAGACAAAGTCCAATACGAGGTTAGTATCCCTTCGAGGGCTGTTCCCATTGGTGGATCGACTCCAATAAAGATTCTACTCGTGCCATTGTGTAAAGGTCTCAAGTTGGGTCCGATAAGGGCACAAATGGTGCAGTACTATGCGTTTAAGGGAGTAACAGGTGATATCTATGACGACGAGCAGATCATTTTCGATTCCACCATGGTGAGTATGGAGGGGAAAGTATTGCAGGATACTTTATCCATAGACTCATCGATTAAAATCCCTTCCAATTTGAAGAAAGTCACTCAAGATTGTGATCTAAAAGGTGATATAATCAAAGTTAGACATAAGTTGAAACTGCAAATCGTTTTGATGAATGATAGCGGTACCACGAGTGAGTTGAGAACTAACATCCCGATAACCCTTTTCATCTCACCTGTGGTGGAAGTGTCGGGACGTACGATAGTGCTTGACAAACAGGGGAAGCTTCATTTCAGGAAGGAAGAGGATATGCTCTTCAACTGTCAAATGGCAAATCACAATAGCGTCGATTACCAAAATCAACAACGTGAACGCTCAAACAACTACGATGCGCCGCCAAATTATGAAGAACATGTTTATGACCAAATTATTTTCAATGATGGGGGCCTGAGCTCCACCACTCCCCTGAGTTCTGGTGTGACGACACCTGTTCCTATGCTTTCTATTGCAGATGGCGCTACAGCCAATCTCATCAACCCTTCAGCTATTTCAATGATGCTCATGGCACAGAACAACGGTGCAGCTGGAGACACCTCTGAATATATCGATATATCGAATGTTCCATCATACCAGGATGCAATTCAAGGTAACGATGTACCTAATCCTAGTGAGGACTTTTCACCTGGGTATCAGACTGAAGGAACAACTAATACATGATCCAAGTAGGGATTGTTTATGTTATAAACAGTAAAGCATCTATTCTGAACATTTTGAACGCACAGAGACACTCGTCCACCAACGTATTTCGACCCTCCCCTCTCCCCACCATTTTCGTAAGTACAACGTTGTTTTCTTCTCCACAAGAACTTTCAATACCGCGTTCTCAACACTTAAACGTAAATGCCGGGGTAAACAAGTCGGGTAAAAATTCTCGGCAGCATTTGAAAAGACCCGGAAAAATCCACTTTTTCAGGGGGCTTTTTGTGTGCGTAATGTGGGTGAAAGTGAAACAGGGATTAATCACAGCAGCGCTGTTTTTGCGGTCAAGGTGGAAAAATTATATGGGGAAATTCTCATTGAACAGAGAATAAACAATATCAACAATATCAACCCGCACAAAAAAAAAAGAAAGAAGGGGAAAAAAAAAAAAACCACAAAAACCACACAAAAGGCGTGATAAAAGCAATTCAATAACAAACAGGAAAGTTCTAGATAAATACCACAGCGGCAGATCGATCTAACGCAAAAAGTTGTATCTAAAGCCTCCGAACATGTCGTCAATAGCCCATATGCTACAGGATGCATCCTCAGAGAAATCAGAGAAAACACAGGATGGTTCAGGTGCTGTTGGTTCTGCCGCCCAACATTCACGGGCTCAAGAACAGCAACAACAAACACAGCCGGCTCAGAGCTCGAATGCAAAGACAGTGGAGGCACAAGGACCGCTGGATGGATCCTCATCTAATACGAAACCTACGGAGGCTAGCCCTTCCGTTCCCAGAACGAACTCGGTGGATTCTCTGCGAGGATATTCCACCGCCAGTGAAGAACCCAAGAGAATACACACGGCGGAACAGCCGAAGAAGCATCAGAACAAGCGATCTAAAGTATCAAGAGCGTGTGATGAAGTGAGTGTTTTTTTTTTTGTGTGTTTCGCAATTGCTCATCGATGGGCTTGTACTAACAAACATTCCAAAAGTGTCGGAGAAAGAAGGTACGGTGTGATGCATCCTTTAGTAGTACCTCTAATAGTGTAATCAAACCTTGTACCAATTGCTTAAAGAATAAGGACACCTGCTCGTTTGAAAGGGTACCTTTGAAAAGAGGACCCACAAAGGGATTCGTGAGATCTGACAGTATGACTGAAACTATAACTGACGTTTCAAGATCGTCGAGCATTAGCAATCATCAAGCGCCACCAAATCATCAGTCTATCATGCTACCGCCATTGGTTGCTCTTACAGGGCACATGTCAATGAGAGGTGCAAATCCTACATCTGGACAACAGCAACAGCAGCAACAGCAGCAACAACAACAACAGCAACAACAACAGCAGCAACATCAACCGTCTCCCCAATCAGTATGTTATCCCTCCCAACCAAGCTCTCCTGGCGGAACAGTTCTTTTGAACAAGGCAGAACCAGCAGCACCACCAGGATTATTTCTCAAGGTGCCTTATCAAGGGTCTTTGGAGAGAAGGGGTTCAATGGATTCAATTTCGTCTTCGATATCTGATGCAAGGTTTTCTACCACTTCAAACGGTAATGGTAACTTCCATTTCCCACCTAGAATGAGTTACGATTCCTCTGTGATTTCGGATTCTGACGATGACCTATCTGCCCGCTCTCATAGAAGCTCAATTGATTCAAGAGGCCGTCGCAGGTCCAACTCTGCAAATCTTCAAGGACCTGCTAGTCCTGCAATGTCACTCAGCTCTTTGAAGAGCTTCAACCAAGGATTCTCTCAAGGACTCAATCTGACTCATATGCAGTATCCAATCTCAGTTCCACAACAGGCACAACTAGTGGAGCTATATTACCAATTTATACATCCAACATTTTCAATACTTCCTCTCAACAGACAATCGTTGTCTGCTCTATTGACCATACCACCACCACCTCAACAATCTCACCAAATAGTCAATGACATTGCAGAGGTTAACCAATTTGTTATTCAAGGGTTTTACAATTCTTTGCAGTTATTGCTCTCCACCACGACAAGGTCATCTACACCAAATGTTCTAGGGTTGGGAATAGATCCAGCAGTATTACAAGATTCCATTAACAGACTGTTCCAGAGTTGGTTCAAAGTTGCTACAAAAGTGACTGGAAATATATCCATATACTCGCAAAACGTTGTTATTCTTCTGGGGATGTCAATTGTGACTTTGTGTTACTCTGTGGTTTTGTTAGGGTTTACAAAGGACCTTAACATTAGACAATCAGTTGGTGTATTCAACCGTCTTAAAGTTTTCAAACTGTTTTGGATTGAGAGCCACGTTGTTACTAACAGTAACTATGACGATTATTCGTCGTTGTTGAAAAGACTATACGTCTACTTGATCATACTTGACTCTCTTGAATCTCTCTCAATTGGTGAACCGTCATCAACAGGACTTGTCCTTGATTCAAGCACTGTGTCAAAGCTGTTCCCAACATTTACAAACTTCGATGTGGCTAAGAACAATATGATGTTGGGATTGAAGTTGGCTGAGATATCCAATTTGAGGGACATGCGGAAATCTCCGCGGGATACGCCTGTATCACCTGTATGCAAGGCTATGAAATTGAAGGCTAAACTTACACATGACACATTTAACAGAAATATGGAACAGGATCAGACATCTGGAGCCTTCTGGGATTTCATAGTCTCCAAGTATGAAATTGAGGGTTTCTTTGAAGAGGTTATTGTGAGTCATCGTGAGAAACTTGATGAAGAATTGTTGTATGATCAACAATTGAAGTGCTTGAGATTAACGAAGAAACACATAACAATACAAACTGCCTTATTATCATCGATTAAGAACAACACAAACTCCATTGACCACAACCTTCCCATTTCTCCGTTCTTACCTCTAATATTCAAACAGTCTGTGAGATCCGTCAACATTAGCAAAATTGTCATTAACTCACTTATGACGAACAACGATCTTGTTCCAAGGCTTTCGAAGCAATTGAACGAAGTTATTGGGCTGATAAATTATTTGAGTCTCTTGAAACCGTTCAAGTCCAATGATTTGAACAACCATCTAGCGTTTGAGTTCAGATCTTCACAGCTGCAATGGTTTGAAAATGATGAACGTCCTCCATCCAGTAAGATGGAGATCTTGACGAGATGGGTTGGTTTAATTTCGGATATCCACGGATATATGAAGAGCGATGACTTTGAAGGATGGTACAGTTAAACGTTATATATTTCTAATGGAGATAATATCGTTGGATATTATATTTATGGGTTTGCACAATAAAGTACGAATGTATGACTAAGAATTCTCAATGTGGATATGTAAAGTAAATTGGTCGTCTTTTCGATGCAAGGCGATAATGTAATGTAACACCTTCTTTGCATGAAGTATCTGCTATTATTGATCCAACATACTTTCATGATAGATCGATGCAATGTAGTTGACAACCATATAGTTGATAATAATCACAAGCACATGAAGGAAAAAAAAAGAAAGACAAAAAAAAAGAAAAGAAAAAAAATATATATATAGAAAACTGGTTGATCAGATAGACCGGTCAAGATGCAACCATACAATGACGAGTAGAGAACATAATATATGAAGTAGAACCATATGTACGATTCAAATTATGACTTGTCGACCAGTGATTTCGAATCTGTCGTTTCGACAATAGCATTATCAAGAGTTTCATCATTGTTATCCTGATCGTCATCGTCGTCGTCGTCATCGTCGTCGTCATCGTCGTCGTCATCGTCATCGTCATCGTCATCGTCATCCTCCTCTTCCTCCTCCCCTTCCTCTTCCTCTTCTTCTTCTTCTTCCTCATCTTCCCCTTGATCTCCATTGGTACTACTAACACCTTCTGGATCATATGGTTTTTTCGCAGCTTCAGAACTTCTAATCTTTTTGACGAGAATTTCCACAATGTCACTCCATTCACGCATACCACCCATACCAATATCACCACATACTAACACCTTCTCAACCGGTTTCAGAACCTCAACCCATGGACATTCATCTCTGATAAATGTTAAATGCTTTTTGGTTAAAGGATGTGTGTACATGAACGTGTTCATTGCTGGAGCGATTAGCATTGGGTATTGAGGATTCCAGCTTCTGATTATTGCAGTTAACAAGTTGTCACAGATACCGTTCGCCATTTTTGCCAAAGTATTGGCACTCATAGGACTGATCAAAAAGATATCTGCCCATTTTCTCAACTCTTGGTGTAATATTGGGTCTCCTAATTTCTTATAGCCATACCATTCTTCGTTATCTCTCCAAATCTTTACTTCAGTGGAAATTTTTAACCCCTTCAAGAAATGTTCTGCGCATTTGGTAACAACCAATTGAATAGAAACTTTGGAGGGATCAAATATCTTGTACAATTTAGCAATGATCAATGGAACTTTGATTGTTGCCACTGAACCAGTAGCACCGATCAAGATATGGATCTTCCCGTCATCTTGCTTTTGGAAAAATTCATGGAATGGAACCTGTTCAGTTGGAGTTCCAATGACTGCTTTCGGAATCTTTTCTTTAACCTTCTTCCCAGTAGCATTCAACTCACCATTGTTCAAATTCGTCATTGGAATATCGATGGGGAAAGTTTGTGCCGGTTGCGATGTTGGTGATAGAGATTTCAGCTCAAAATCTAATGAGGACTTAATAGAATCCGGTGATGTTCGTCCAATATGGGCAAAAGCATGTGGCGTGGTTGTGAATTGAAGATAATCAACATTAGCAGACGAATTTTGCCTCGAGGAGTTAGCAGATCCTGAACTACCAATGCTCAGATTTCTAGATTGTTGTGGATGAGCGGACAATGAAGGTTGCCTTGATACATTCACTTGGGCCGCGTAATTTGAAAACCCGATATCGTGAGATGTTGGTGGAGTTGTCTTGATCGGAGTTGAAGAACCTGGGCGGGTAGACGATAGCGGAGTTGTACACGACTGTTGATCTTGCATCTGTTGATGTGGCGGTGGTGGTTGCAAATCTTGCAGTTGTTGTTGTTGTTGTTGTTGTTGTTGTTGTTGTTGTTGTTGTTGTTGTTGTTGTTGTTGTTGTTGTTGTTGTTGATGTTGTTGATCTTGCGGTATCGTTGGAACTTGTGAGGACGAAGAAGGTTGTGAGCTCAACAGCTGCGTTATCTGGGATGAAGAAGGTCTTGCGCTGATGGAACCTCTATGAGGTTTATCAGGAACATCCGGCACTGTGAATGACACAGACGAGTACTTTGCTCCGTTGGCAGAGACTGGTGGTGCAAGCGCATCGGTCGACGGATCCTGTGACATTGATGGCCATTGCGTGGTACTGCCTTGATTTATAGGAGTGATGATGTCGCCCGAAATGTTGTTGGAAGCAATAGTGTTGGAACCCATGGAAGTTGTAATGGAGGGCAGTTTCCTAGCATCGTTTACCTGGGAAGTGGTTTCAGACCTTTGTGAGTAAATTGTCTGTTGGTTGGGCTTGTTCAAAATTGGTTGTGGCATCTTTGTTGTTATGCTTGGTGTTGATGATGTTGTTGTTTCCGTAGAAATTAGCCGCCATTAAATTTTTTGTTTTCTTTCTGAATCTGTTCCGCGGTACACAAAAACGAATAGAACACACACAGGAGAAAACACAGCTGATGGGCAATAAAACAAAGGGGTCCAAAGCAATTGAATGAGAGGGATAAGAAGAGAAGAAGGGAAACAAAAACAAAAAAAAAATATTCAATTGGAAATTCCCTCGCCCCTTTCGCTGTTACAAAAGTTTCTTTGCTTTTCATTTTATTACTTTCTTTCTAAAGTTTTCTCTCGTTTTGGCGGGGCGCGGTTCAACTGGGGGGCAACGGAGGGCAGTAAAGGGGAAAGAACGGAATTTTTTGCAGCCCAAAGAAAGGAAATACAGCAAAGATTAAACAACAACAGAAAAAGGAAGCACTTGTGAGCCGACACCTATTGAGGGTATACACCCTCATTTAAATATTCGCTATTATAAGCCTTCTATATTTATAACGGTCGTGGTTGACTGTATACATCGTATTGCTATACCGCGGCGATTTTTAAAGTGAAAGGGTACGAAACAATGCCACCATAAGGTCCAGTGGGCTGTCCAGTGGGCTGTCGATACCGAGACACGCGGGTGGGTATGATTTTACACTCAGATCTGGCATAATTTCATGTTGTGGATTCAGAGTTGTAAGGTTGTATGTGCTAGGCCCTTTGAACTGCCTACCAAGTGCCGTGTTAGCTATTACAGATCACCTGTTGTATGTCATCCAACAATTGTTCTCCAATCAACACGATGATTAGATACCCCTCCTTTAATCGATCACCGCTTAGAAAGTGATCTTTTCTTTGGTTGGGGCATTCCGACGGGTGTATTTTTTTATTCTGGTTGTCTGGCACGTTTCCAATTGAATCTGAGTTGTATTTCCATGTGATTTATCTGATCAACCCGTGTTTATTGGTGATCTGACACGTTGAGGTTGCTCAAAGTGTCTTTGTATTCTCTATCAACAGTACAGTCCGTTTTAATGGTTATTACGTAACTCCACTTCTCTTTTTGGGTGTCCGGGTGCTGAGATGTCCGGGTGATCTCCCATTCCCCGTTTTTCCACCGATATTCAGAAAATGACGATAATTTCCACAGTTTATAACACAACTACAGCTTAATTACAAACCAACTCTTGTTAAGTCTACTATTTATTCGCATAATGTTCAGATCCATCATCAGTCAACAGTCAAGACTTATCGTAAGTACACCTACATAACTAGAGAAGGAAAATGAAACAAATTGAAAAGGGCTCAAATCGCTAACTCTCTAAAAGGCTCGTTTCCCAGCTTCCAAGAACGTTTCCTGTTCGTTCAGAAGACTGCTCTCTACAGAGACCAAAGAGGCCATTGAAAGAGCCATTGCATCTGCTCCAGTGGTTTTATTCATGAAAGGAACCCCAGAACAACCAATGTGTGGGTTCTCGAGGGCCACAATCAACATGCTCGGCCAGGTTGGTGTTGATCCTGAGAAATTTGCCGCATTCAACGTGTTGGAGGATTCTGAACTCCGTGAAGGTATCAAAGAGTTCAGTGAGTGGCCTACAATCCCTCAACTATACGTCAACAAGGAATTTATCGGTGGTTGTGATATCGTCACGTCCATGGCACACTCCGGTGAACTTACACAGCTTCTCGAAGACAGCAAGGTCCTTATCGATGATGAAGAGTAGTTAAACTACTACATTACAAATCAGCCATGTCTTTCAGCACCTTACCCACATTCTGTACATAGATATAGATATATATGAGCTCTCCACCCCCCCCCCCAAAAAAAAAAGTCAAAGCCCTCTAGACTGTATTCTCAAGCCTTTAGATTTGTCATTCGTGGGAACTCTCCCCAAAACTGGCGATGACAAACTCCGTTAAGAGAACATATATAGAATCATTATCGGCACCTCATCCGTAAAGCTAAACAGCTGTGAACTGTTACAACCAGGTAACAAGAGCTGTAACTAAGGATCAGAAAGAATAGAGGTGTCTATAGTGGTTTTATATCAATTGGCTAAAACATAAGGGGATTAAAGAAGCCTCCCCCTCCATAGATAGCGTCGCAAGGATTTTTTACTTTTGGTTCCCGCACTCTCTGCTGTGCCAACCAACACAGGCGGCATAGGCAGCTGCAACACTTAAAACCTTCGTCGTAAGCCAATTTTTCACGGTTTTTATTGGCGTTGAACATTACAGAAATAATAGGTTTTGTTTTAATTATTTGGTGGTACCAAGCTATTGTTAACCAAATAGTTTTGTCAAATACGGCTTAGTCCAATACAACTTTAACAAATCGTACCACAAACTTTGATAGTGATACAGAAGGTACAAGGTTCAATGTGCAAATGATATGATGATTCCATACGTAAACGGAAACATAGAACCACTGACGCCACAGTTGTCGTCACTGGCAAGATTTGGTTTGGTTTACCGAGCCTTAAATCTACGGGTAAATTGAACGGGCTTACCGTATTTTATGTCCACCTTGTTATCCGTCCCATCATTGCTGCAACTGATCCAAATCATACGAAAGTTTGGAATCCATGTGGTCTGACCCAATTTTCTTACTTTGTTCCTCCCCAACCATCAAAAGCATCTCCTCAAATGTGCATAGTTTGTGAACAAAATTCTGTAGTGTTTGACGTTGAAACTGATACAGCTCATTGGTGTAACGTGATTTTTTTGCTCCTCTCCTTATTTCCCCTGTTTTCAAAGTACGTTATTATGTAAACTTGCCTTGTCAAAGTCTGTATCTCCTCTTGAGCATTAAGCCAACTCACAGATCAGTCGATTTTTTTTTCAATATCACTTTATACAGTTGAGGCATGGTTCATATGGTTTCATAACGATTACTTTTTGTACCTCTTCTACCTGCATCTTGTACAATTTCCCTATGGGCCTTGTCGTGTATATAAACCACACGTAGTCCCTCTTCTCTTCGTGGTCACCACCGAGTTGGTGGAATCCTTATCAGAATCGCACAACTACATAATCGCACGCTATACAAACAGATAAATCACAAGATGGTTTCTTCTTCTGCAATCAGATCCTTCCACTCATCTGCTTTGAGACTCAACAAAGCTGTGGCATCTAATGCCACCTCCCGTTCAAAATTCACAAGTTACCTGTTTGGCGTTACTATGCTTTACGGTGGTGGTGTTTATATATTGTATGAATTCTACTACAAGAACAACAAAATTACAAAGATGTTCAAGCAAGAGAGAGCAAAGACGCATGCTCCTCATCTCTGATCGTTGCAACCCGATTGTGTGCTATTAGAATTGTGGGGTTTGATCCCTGGTGGTGATCCTTATAGCATCTATATTCCAATAATGCCTGTATGACTTTTGCTTTAGTATTTTACAACTCTTTATGTAGCAATGAATAGTGAGATACAATAGATATACTTCATAAGCCTGAAAGGTTTTCAATCCATAGCCTTATGACCCTCTTCGTGTCCTCATGTGAAACCTCCTTCTCTAATATTTCAACAAGGTTAGAGATGGAAGTGTACTCATCTGAAAACTTTCTCAACACGGCTCTAACAAATCCAAGAGTTGTATGGTACTTCCAGGAAAGTTCAATCTCTCTTGTCACGTCTGCTTCAACATCAGGAATTGAAATGGCTTCGGATTGTGCCAAATTCTGACATGTGTTTGAGATAGTCTTCAATAATGTTTCAAATACATAGATTAACTCTTTGGTACTTGAACCGGAGAACACAACACGTGTTAAGGTTCTAAAGATCGATTCAATGGTGGCAACATTAACAAGGCCAAGGTTGACATCACGGGAATCGTCCAAAGAGTGCTTGAGGACGGCCAAAGGTGATACTACTCCAAAATTTTCCAAAACGTCAACGGCTAAATAACCACAATGTGGATCCTGGTTCCAATATGACAAAACAGCTTCAACAGCCCATACTTGTTTTTCTAAGGCCATTTGCTCGTCAGATGATGCACTTAAAAGGTTCTTCAATTGATCACGAGTTGAATCAATACATTTCGCAACATGTGAAGTAGACTTACTTCCAACAAAAGCAATGGCTTGGAAAACAATGGTGACAAGCAATTCTTCACCGTTGGTGAAAGATTCAGTAACAGCTTTCAACTCTTCAATGACTTGTTGCAAATTTTGTGGCTGTTGGTTTGTATGGATAACTTCGATCAACTTTTCGACATATGGCTTTAAAGGAAGTTTGTCACAGACGTACAAAACATTCATAGCATCTTCAGACAAATCGTCCTTGTCGGTAACTCTACCATAGAATGATCTCAATTCAGAGGCACTGAAAAGAGAAAGATCCAAATATCTCTGAAGTTGAGGGGTTAAAGTCTGGCTGATTCTTTCATAACTACCAAGTCTCAACTCTTTGGCAACCAAATTTCTAATGAAAACCACTCTTGGATTGTATTTGGAATCTGCAAATCTGACACCATCATTTTCCCATTCGTTCCATTTCCAAGTGAAATTAAAGTTACTCAACTGAATGGATAGCCAATCGAGGTATCTGAGAATAAGTTCAAAATCCAAATGGTAAACGTTACGGTAAAAGAATCTAATGGCTCTTCCGATAACTTGTGCAATGGCCTGAGGAGCATTGGAGCATGCTTCAACCAAAGTGGTGTAAAAATAAACAGATGGTTGTGATGCCGTTGGCAATTTAAACATTAAACCAAGAAGCGTTTCAATGGCAATATCCTCGATTTTCCACGTAGAGAAAGAAGTACCATTCTCGATATTCTGCTCCTGTAACTTCTTCAAGGAATCAATACTTGAGCCTGGTGGCGCAAATATATTATCGTTAAAGAACAAATCTAATGTGATGATTTGTCTGGCAACTTCCTTTCTGTTGAACTCCAGGGCTTCGATGATGTCTGTGACAATGTCCCTCAAGATCAATCCAACAAAAGAATCAGAAGGTGGCGTGGTTTGTAAATCTCCAATAGGTGGGTAGACCTCCATGGTGAATCTTGGAGTTCTCCACATCCCATCAACGCTTCCCAGGCCACTATCCAGCCCGGAGATTTCCTTTAGCTCTTCAAGAGTTGGAAGTTTCAAAGGTGGTAATTCCATCTTTTCAACCGGAGTGAGTAAAGTACCGAGTTGTGTTCTAATGTCCAATAACATATCAACATCATTAGATATAAACGACTTCAATGATTCCAACACTAAGGCAACAATCTCCTTGGGTTCGAAGGGTTGTTCTGTACTCTGTTCAGAGAATGGTTTCGTAACGGTGACATCTGAGGGGACGAATCTGAACCCCTTAGCCGTATCGATAAGCTCATTGACAACTTTCTCATATTCATTCTTATCTGCGATGAATGGACGGAAATATGGAACCGAAATCAACGTATTATAGTAGATAGCTTCGGCAAGTGGACATCTCGAATCCGGAGAGGCATCTTGCAATCCAATAGAGAGTTTTAGAAGCTGTGTGAAAATGTTCGACACACTCTGGGTGTCCAAGATGAATGCCAGACACGACCAGAAACGGACGATGAGCTTCACATTGTTCCAAGGACCCGTATCAGAAGAGCTAGGCTTGACGCTTTTCGAAACAGCCTTTTCAAGAATGACCTGTGCTTCCTGATGGAAGAACTCCACAATCATCCTACCAACAGATGCACTCTGGACGTAGACAGACTGCACAAGACCAGCAATGTGTAGCATCTTCTGTGGTTGTTCTGTAACAACACCAAACAAAGTCTGTAGCACCGCCTTACGAAAGTCATCACTTTCGAAATTCTTCACGATTGGCGTGGTCATAAACTCAACATCCTCGGAGTACTTCTTCGGAGTCTCACCAAGGGTGTTTATATCGTTACAGAGGGCCTTAAAATCCCCTATTCTGGAAGATGGACGGGACCTCTTTCTAAAGTCCTCGTTGTACTCATTGTCTTTCATCCCATGGCACGGTAATGTTAGTAAAAGGCTCTGTTGTTTAAGAGTGGAAAACTCTGGGTGTCATCCAAATAGCTTACCGAACTGTCTCTTCCTGTGGAAACTCATCTGTGAAGTTAAGCGCCCTGTACGAACTAAAATGTAAACAACGACAGAGGCCTTGTTGAATAGCACAAAGTTTGTTGATGTTATTTTTGCGAGGCCGCGAACTCGTTTTGTCGATGTTTTGGGCTTGGGCCACTACTTCAACTAATGTTGGCATGTTGTTGCTATGGAGTGAAAGGCTTGTGGTGGAGCCCTGCCTGTTAGACGCAGGGTTTGGTGAGGATTCACATGTTAGTGCTCGTGGGAAACTCTTCTGGTATCTCTTGTTTTATTGCATTGCACAGTTGCCATGGTTTCACTGTATTTATCACCTATTGATAACTCAAAGCTCAATGATGGCACATTGGCATACCAATGTTGTGTCGCGTGATATAAGCTGGTAACCCAGTGAAAACATATACACTAGTATGCTTGGACTCGTGGAACAGTTCTTCCTGCTTATATATTGTATAGTTAATCTACCTTTACATGAGATATGGTGCTCTTCAGCACATGTTAAAAGATGAAGAGTGTACACTCCTTGTCGCGTGGTGCCGAAGCTATCGTCAATATAGCATTTTGTAAAAGGGTTCAAGCAACAATATATAAGGGTTGCTTATCATGTCACCACTTATAATGCATGGAATTGTCCATTGGATTGTCATTTCAGCAAAACCATTGTGTCTACATTTGATTCTGAGTGGACCCTCAGGCTGTTGTTTACTGCTTGTCCCTCCGCTATCGACTTCCCACCCAAAGCATACAAAGTTGTGTCTATTGAACATTATTTTAGTAATAAATGGAAAGAGGTGGTGATGGAGGGTGCCTCGTATTATGCTTGTACAATCAAAAAAAAAGAAACATCAAAATGATATCACGTATATTAATTAACCACCTTCAATCCTTTGTAGACGCAGTGACGTTTATAAGATTGAACGAAGGGGGTCTATGCATATTTCTGAATGGACTAGTTGGTGGTTTCATTGGTGAGCTTCTTGATGGATTAGGTCCATCAGCTTTGACTGGGGTAGTCTCTGCAGAATGGTAAACAGAATCGGCTGAGAAATTCTTCGTAGCAGTGTTGAGGTTGTCATTATCCAACTTGGAAGAACACATCTTCTCGAGCTGAATCTTTTCGTTTCTCAAAATCTTAACTTTTTCACTCAAAATGGTAACCTTCTTGTTCTCGTATGACAGAACTTCAATTTCATTCTTAAGTTTGGGAATAATGATCGATTCCAATTCTTTATTCTTCTTGGTCAAGATGTCCAACTGTTGTCTTAAATCGGGTTCATCCTTTGTTAACTGTTCAATCTCGGCAGACTGTTTAGCAATCAGCTCATCCTTCATACTGATCTGAGATTTCAACTTTTCATTCTCATAGCTCAACTCCAACATGGACGGTTTTGATCCATTCTCCATTATCAGTACGTGTTCCTCTGCAATAAACCTCTTTTGACGTTCGTTATTCATTTCTTGAACCAATCTGGCAATTTCTGTCGCATAATCCTGCTCCTTCAATACTGATGAACTTGACACACTTGAGACACCATTGAGCTTTTCCTCTAGTGCAATCTCCCTCTTGACAGATGCAGCAAGTTCGCTTGAAACCAGATTCAACTCCCTGATTAGATGTGAACTCTCTTGCATAACACCCAATTGATCAACAGTTAGCTCCATTCTTTTAGATTCAGTTGTGATGTCTGGTGCATTCTCTAGACCAGTAGTGATATCTCTACTATCTATATCAGGAAGAGTCTCAACATTAGCATCACGAGTCAACGTCTTTCCATGTCTTATAGTGTGTATACTTTCATGATCGTCATGGGACTCTGTAGTTTCATCAATGCTCTGTTTTGTAGTCTTCTTCTTGGACCAATTTTTCAAAAACTTTGGTGATTTCAAAGCATTCTTCAAAGAGCCCATAGAATGAGAAGATGACATCGAAGAGTGGCGTTGCTTCTCCTGGATATCATTACTAGTTTCAGCTTTATCGTGTGAGTCTGGAGATGGTGTGAAATTAAACTGCGACGCGGTGACAAAGACGTCATTGGAGTGAGAGCCACCTGAGAGTTGATATAGTTTCTTAGAGTTAGTCAGCTCTGGGTTGTAATCAGAAGTTGTTGAGAATGCACTCATTGATGAAAGGGATACACCCTTGGAATGTCCCTGAGAATCTAGTTTCCTCTGCTGAGTTGATTGAGATAATGGTTCGTTGTTGAAGTGGTCCACGGCAGACTTTTCGTGGACAGGTTCAAGTGGACGGGATTGGTATTTCACAGTGTTGTCGTCATAGGTATCATCGTCGTCTTTCATGCTCAATAAACTGAGCCTTGGTAAACCCTTTGAGCGTGGCAATTTTGAAGGCGAGTCCTGTGAATCAATAGTAACATCACCATTTCTCTCAGATGTGGGCGTCGATTCATCATTTGGTAAAGCATCTGAATGGTTTGAATTGTCAAACGAATTATCCTCACTATTGACAACATTGTCAGCTAGAAAATGATGAGTTGGGTGAGCCGAGTTAGGCAACAATTCATTGGTTTCCCTATCATAGTTCTGTGTAGCTGGTTGGTCGTAAAAGCTTTCATCTCTTGGTAGTTGTCCACTTGTATTAGCAGAACTGTCCTTTAGGGGAGATGGAACTTTAGGTACCGATATTCTCTTCCCCGGATACGTCATCTGTTGCGGTTGTGGCTGCGGTTGAGATAACGATCCTTGAGAATGATTACTATTCTGCTGATATGGACCTCTCTGAGGAATTGGTTGCATGTGTTGGGGTGGATAACCTCTCCGTTGTTGTGGTTGCATTTGGAATTGTCTCTGCTGTTGATACGGATTACTCGTCTGTAAAGAGTAAGCTCGACCACCATTAGGTCCAAGCTGTTGTTGAGGAACGTTCGACATCGAGTTTGCCCTTGGATTATTCATGAATCCAGGTGGTGGTGGTCCTCCTTGTTGTCCAGTAAAAGATCCCAATCTTGGATCCTGGGGGTTATAAGGATTACGCATTGTCTGCATAGACATCGATCTCGGGTCCATTGGTGGCACTCCATTCATCCCCTTTGGCGGCTTACCGGCCTGGTTCAACACTTGTTTCTTCATGGCAGTCATCTGCTTCCTGTACTGTGTGTTCGATACGCTTCCAGATGGCCTCATGGAGGAAGAAGCCAGCGTAGGAATGATAGGTGCGGTATCCTGGTAATGCGTCTGCGCACCATAGCGACCACGATCTACGAGAGAGCTCAAATCTTCGAACGAATAAACCTGGGCAGTAGGATCCATGACGAAGTCCTTGCCACCTTCATCTTCATCGTCATCAAAGCCTCCTTTCCCACCACCGCTACCTTTCTTCTTCGTCAGTCGTAGGAAGTTGTTCAAGGTGGTGCTGCTGTTGTTGCTGGCCAGCGATGATCTCCTCGATCCCCCCATCGCAGGCGGTCTCATCATCGGCTGTTGAAATTGGTGGTTAGGCGGCGCATACTGTGCATATGGATCGGTCTGATAAGACTGATTGGATGGATAGTACTGCTGCCGTTGTTGTTGTGGTTGTTGTTGATAGGGTTGTTGGTAACGCTGAGGCTGGGGCTGTTGGACCCATTGTGCACCGCCTCTTGGCCCATTGACCGGTGTCTTCTTCGTCACGTCGATATCACCATAATCAGTGCTTAGCAGATGGTTCCTCAACTGAGAGTTGTTCGAGCCGTTGTTATAGCTCCCACCCGGGTTATTCGAGTACACCTTAGCAGCATGCATCTCACTTAACTATGGGCCAGACGGGAATTGACAAAGTTGAAGAAACAAGGCAAAAGACAAGCACAGCTCCAGCAGTGGGTGTAAGAAGCTTGCTGAAGGAAAACAATCAATTAGATAATGAGTGTGAACAAACCCGGTGGTGGATATCCTTACAATGTCTCAACGATCAATCTGTCCGTAGAGCGAAGATCCCTGATGTAAAGCAATGAAGGGAAGGGGATATTTTGTCCAGTTGGAACACACACACACACAGATCAAGCGATTGTAAGATGTTCAGGAAGGAAATGAAATGCAAAACAGAAAAGAGAGAAGAGGCTAGGGTTTTATTGAGGTGAATTTCGTATATTTGCTTCCTTGTTAGTCAGTCAGCCCGTTTGTTTCCTCCGAAGCGAAACGGTGTGGTGAGAAGAAGTGGTTTGTGGTGTTTTTGGCTGGTTCTGGTTAGCGAAAATATTTGACTAAAATTAGGAAGCGAGAAGAGGATCGGGCGTGACTTCTTTGCGTAAACTTTTTGTGAAAATGCGCAAAAGCAGGAACACAAAGGAAAAACGTAAACAGAAAGCGAAAACGAAAACGAAAACGAAACAAAAATCAACAGTGATGAACAACCGAAAACAAGACGTCTACCTATCGAATATTAATCTATTTTGATGAAAAATTAAGCAAATATTTGAATCCAGGATTAAGGAGAACAGAGAGAGGGGTAACAAATGTCTCAAAAAAATAGCAGTCAGCAACCCAAACAGGTGAAAAACTTTTCACAGCACTTTCAACCAAAACGGCTTAACAAAACTTTTTTTGTCGTAAAACTCAAAATTTGTACGTAATTTCACCTTTTACACTTTTCTCGGCTTCGCAAAAAACCAGATCAACTAGGAAACGCCGAGATCAACTACGCCAACACCAGCGGTAAACAAGTGGCTGTTAAATAACAATGGATTTAAATAGTGCCTACGAAGCTCTTAACTATGGGTATTTCTCAATCTTCTCAGTCAACCACTTTACCCACAATGTTATATCTATAAAGCCGGAATGGAGGGTTTCGTTAGTATTAGTATAAAAACCAACAGGCACCTAAGGTGTAGATGGGAAAGACTCACCTTTGGCTGAAGAAAGAGTACCAGTCATCCAGTACCTGTAACTGCTTCTCTGTCAAGGTTGAAACGTCGGAACTAACAGTAATATCTGTATCTTCTGGTTTCAAACTGGACTTGCCCAGTGCTCTACTGGCATCTCGTCCTACTAGGACGCTATACTTTGTTCCTGGGCCGTAGGCAGCAACGTTCTTAGTAACGTCAAATATCACACCTTTTATGCCAATGTACCTCTGTGGTTTTGTCACCCCTTCAACAGAAGAAAAGAGACAATGTTAGAATCGTGTATTGCTTTATCTCCATCTCATCCCCGTGGGAACGTGTAATGGTCCCCCGATAACATACCGTCGTACTGTAACAGTTCCTCCCTTGTGAATGGATCGTCTCTTGGAGGATCCAAGTCCACCGGTTCCTTTGGCGCAAATTTACCCATTTCTATCAATCAAACGTCCGTATCAGGAGACGATTGTTGTGGTCAAATATATAAAAATGGACAAAATCCCGATATCTGTTGTTGATTGTCTCACTTTATTCCTTATCCATTCTACCAACGTAAAGCCAGTGAAAGAACGCTTTTGTATGTGCTTTGTCTTTTTTCGTAATTTCGCGGATCGATCACAAAGCTCGGCAGGGTTCTTTTCGAGAAACTTGTTCACATCTTTGTCTGTTTCGATTATTACCTGGAGGTTCAGTTACTGTTTTGAAAGATATAGATAGAATGATTGGGTTCATAGAAGAGCTTTGGCAGTCAATCTTTACACCGGGTGCTACACCTACTCTTGTGTTGGCCACACACGTTACGTTCGCTCTGTTGGTCACGCTACTCACAGTCTTTTCATTTTTAACGAGATCCATCCACATAATCAACCTATTGGTGTTAGCGTTGTTACTATGGGGAACATTGACGTGGTTCATCGCAGAGTTGGAGAAGACAAAAGATTTAAAGGATAACGACCAACTCTCTAAAGAGGGGTCCACTAAGGGAGATTCCAAAGTTACGGCTCAGACGACATCTTCATCGACAAAGGCCTCGACTGTTAAAAGGACAAGAAAGACATAAACCATTAATTATCGTTAATTAAATACAAAACATTACCTAATAATATGAAGGAGAAATAGTAGTGTGAATATGACCACAGTATGGAACAAGAACGCAAAACGGAAAGATAACAGGAGTGTTCATTAAATCATTGGTTCTTCAATCTTTGAGCTTCATAATCGTGCATTTCCATCGTGAATTGTCTCTTGAACTCTTCGACATCCTGATCTATCTCAGTACTGGAGCAATTCTGTGAGCTCTGGTACGGGGAAGATGCAGCACTCGACTTGCTTGGTATGCGTGGGCTTGGACACTTTTTCGGTATAGCTAGCAACCTTGGGGATATTGACCTCTTCAAGCTACACGACTTGAAGAGTTTACGATGTTCTCCAGGGCTGGACTGGCTAGGCGATTCATCCAGCGGAGATAGAACTTCATCTGGATGGTCAAATTGTGATTCGTTTGTCTTGGTGTTGACATAGTAGTACTCAGATAGGGTAGGGTCGTACCTAATCTCCCAATCTGGTGAGTTTACCACGGGTTTAGCTGCGACACTAGACCCTGTTGTTTGTAAGTCAGTGTCTATAGTCAACTTGGATCTCCTAGAACTACCAACACTAGAAGACGTTATCATGGCGGTACTGGATACCCGTGAGCCCATGGAACCTATGGAACCCGTGGAAGCCATCCGTCTTGAACGTGGACTGTTTGGTGGTTTGGAGTTCGTGCTGGATGCTGCGCCTCCAGTACTACTGGACCGTACCCTGAAATCTGACTTATCACTGGACCCCTTGAATGACAATTTTGCCAAAAGCTGCGGCATTGTTTCTAACGTCTCGCGATGTGGAGATCAAAATAAGATGGTATAATATGCCTTGTATGCGTACTGCTATGGATTCGAGCTGCTAAAAACGGGTAATGCCGAACACAAACCTCAAAATAGAATGCACCACGTCTCTGCTCTAACAGTTTAAAAAGCGATATATATCAAAACCCTCAACTGTTGTACGAGAAGCACTTTTGATGGGAGATATAAAAATAACAAACAAACAGAAAGCGTTCGAAACAATTTTTTTGTGTTATTCTCTTGCTCTTTGTGTCCCTTTGTGGTTCAGTTCATGACCAAAACATTTGTCAAAATTATGTACTCAGATCGGCATTTGGTTTGTTACGTAAACAAAGACTCACATGCAGAAGGTCAATTTTGCACCATGAAAAAAACAAAACCACTAAAAGCCGATTGCCGAGTTCCGGCCGTTTCTTTGTCGCGTAGCCGACAACCGGGTGTCCCTCCGGAAAACAAAGGGATCATTTCTTGTTTATCTTGTATTTTTCTCTTCTCCGAGCCGGTCCCCTAATTCCGAAAAGGGCTGGGCTTTGGAATTCTGGTCATCTCAGTTGTGTAATGTCCAGGTAATTTAGTAAATAGGACCTGGCAGTGGTGGTAGAGGCAAATGATCCTCGAGACAAATCATGGATGAATTTCGCTTCTACGAGAGTTATGTGGGGAACAGGAAATGTCCGTAACTGCGGATATAACCGGGAAGTAGAAGGGTAGAAAATGGGTACAAAAAGGGTTCAAATCGGCCAGTAAACGCGCGTGAGCGTTTACATCAAAAAGCGTCAAAAGCAGTACATTTGGCATTGATAAATACACGCCGGAGGTGGTGATAACGAACAACAGTACAACGGGCTTTTAAAAGTCGAAATCACCACCACCAAAGTCGCCTCCACCGTAGTCGCCTCCACCGTAGTTATCGTCACCGTAGTTGTTAACCACAACGTCCGGTTGCATGGCAGAAGACAAGAGCATACCACCGAGCATACCAACACCTGCACCGGCGGCAACACCTCCTAGTCCGCCCATTCTAGAACGGTTCTGTTGCTGTTGTTGTTGGTAGTAAACCGGCTGTTGATAGCCCTGTTGTGGGTATCCTTGTTGAGGGTATCCTTGTTGATAGCCCTGTTGTGGGTATCCTTGTTGATAGCCCTGTTGTGGGTATCCTTGTTGATAGCCCTGTTGTGGGTAGCCCTGTTGTGGGTAGCCCTGTTGTGGGTAGCCCTGATTATATCCACCCTGGTTGTATCCACTCTGGTTGGACTGTTGGCCATTTCGCTGTTGTCCGCCTCCCTGTGATGACGATGATGGGCCTGATACACCGCGGGTGGACTTTCCCTTGCCGTCACCTTTATAGTTCGCCTTCTCACCAGAAGCGCTGTATGGTGGAGGTTCTATACCAGTCTTCTCGTCGCCTGGGAACGTGGTGCCAGCAGGTGGCTCCCACTGTGACTTCTTCGTCTTCAAATCAACATAGAACCACGTTTGATACCTTAATCTTCTGGTTAGTACGATTATTCGATCTCCTTCTCCCGTCATAATAACTCACTGCTCGTCGAAAACTGCCTTCCAACCTTCTGGTACTATTGGCTCTTGATCTCTAGATGACATCAGTATCCGCTTCTTTTTTGTATACAGAACCTCGGTCTCTCTCTGGATGTCTAATTCAACAGAAAACAATCGGCGTATCTCCTTTCACTTAGAACAGATCAAAGGACTTACACCCTGGGAAAGTGGAAACTTAAGAATTGAATCGTTTCGCCACAGCCCATCCTGCTGACCCTTTTTTATACTCACTGTACGCGGGAGACAAAGTCGTCACAGAATAGAAACCACAAGCGCACGAGGCTGAGGTTAGGGGGAAATTTTCCGCCTACGTGTGGGCCTGCCCAAGTGTGGGCAATCTCCTCGTACAGTTTCTTACAGTATCTTGGCAAGGGCTTACACACTACATGGTGAATAGTTAGAGATAGAAGAAATGGTTTATCATTAAAGAAATGAAACGTTACGTTTAATCGAACAAACCGAAACCCATGTCATCATCGGATTCCTCCTCTTCCTCAGCAGCGGCCTCAGCTGGAGCAGCCTCAGCAGCACCAGAAGCAGCAGCAGCGACTGGGGCAGCAGAAGCGTACTTGTCTGGGTTCTCGATTCTGTCAGCCAACTCCTCAATCTCTGGGAAGATGAACTTAGAAGCGATGGCAACAGCCAACAAGTCCTTGTAAGAGTTGACAACAGAGTGACCAACAGATGGCAAGGTTGGATAGTTGATGGCCAAGGAGACAGAAGCGATGGTGTTGATGGCAGAGACAAAGTGGCTGACCAACTCATCATCGGTGATATCCAAGATGGAAGCTGGGAAGACTTGACCATCATCGTAGACTTGAACAATGGTCAAACCGTAGGTGAATGGAGAAATCTTCAACAAGTTCAAAAGGGAAGCCTCAGATGGACCAACCTTGTTACCAGCCTCAACAACCTTGACGTCGGAGGTAATTTCAATGGTACCTCTGGCAATCTTGGATGGCAAACCGACAGCTTGGAAGAAAGAAGTCTTGGATGGATCCAAACCAGTGTTTTGAGCTGGAACCCAGACATCATCTGGAGCAATGGCACCGGCACGAGCTGGAGCAGCAACTCTGTTAGACAAGATAGTCTCTCTGATCTCTGGCAAGTTGTCGTTGGTGAAGATGAAACCAACGTTACCTCTGATAAATGGCAACAACTTCTCGAACTCTGGCAAGTCAGCCAAGAAACCACGGATAGCACGTCTGATCATGGTGTTCTTACCCATAAGGACAACGGCCTTACCTCTCAAGGACTTTCTAACCTCGTGCAATTGTTGGGAAGAGACATTGTCGACACCAACAACGAAGATAGACTTGTACTCTTCGAGCAACTCTCTCAACTTGGTAAAGTACTCAGCTTTTTTTTCACGAACGCCTCCCATTTCGACTTATATTGTAGAACGGATTTTTCAAGGATAATGATCAGGAGAAACCTTCCAAATGTGTGTTATATTGAACTTGTTGAAGTTGATCTTTTTTTTTTCACCATTGTCGCTCAGTGCCCAACTGCTCGCGTCGCTCAGCGCGGAAACCCGTACACCAAAAAGGGACTGCGGTTTTTATCTTCTTCTTTTTCAAAAACATATGGTGTTCGGATGTATTGGTTTACCTGGCTCTGTGATACCGGCTATTGAAGAGAGCCCTAACGGTGATTGAAAAGCTATTGAGGCTAGATCGTCTTCAATGTCACTGTTTGAAGGGATATTATACGTACAACTTCTTCGTTTGCTTAAGAATTTTAGTACAGATTAGGCATAAGTGGTCAGTCTCACCCGTTGGACTGTAGATCGGTATATTATTTCAGTTTATAGAGAAATGAAGGATCCAAGCTTAGACACTTTCAATGGAAAAGTACTCTGATTTGATTAATCTATTTCCTGACTCTCTGTGCTAAATCGAAGGCTCGATATTTCTAGCGAAAGCAATCAAATTCTGTATTTCATTTCAATTGAATCTCGTCAACGTGAAGTACACGGAAGCTGAGAGTGTAAGTAACCGATGAACTACACAAAACCCCCCTCCCTATTCGGTCACAGTTGCATTTAAGCAGTGAGATACTCAGATAAGCACAGCTTACCACGTTACAAATAAATTTGATATCTAATTTAAGAAAATATCTAACCCAGCCAATTCATTACAACCAGCCACTATAAACGGCGCTCCGTTCCTGAATGTTTACTTTTCTCCTAATGCAGTAATGAAATGATTTGGATCAGAAGTTTAATTTCCATCGCTTGAGACAATCAGAGAACTGGAAACTGTATCGATACATCGAATACTTGATAAAAACCACATTGATGATGGATTCGTCGGAAACCTTGAGGTCATGTTATCTTGGTAATTGTCTTAATTCATCTTCCAGTCTAATTTCCAGTGGTTTAGAGCGTTGGAAGCACATCGGCTTCTGTTTCAAGTGTCAAGTTGGAGGCATCGACAATCGGATCAAATAATTAATTGATGAACCAACCACCTCATGTTTAAGCCGTACACACATCATGCCAAAAAATCTGATCCAAAAACCATATTTAGAACATTGGTAAGAAACAATCCGACTATAAAAGATGGTCGATTCCACTGTTAAAGTAAAGATTTTATTTGACTATCCTTTGTATCATCATCGCACTAGATCTTTCCACAAGTTTCAGTACCACCACATTCACATTCCATTGGTCTCTTTCACGCTTTACAAACTCTTCTTCACATACATAACACATAATGACTTCTGCTATCTCTTCTGTCAACTTGGTTCCAATTAAGGCTGTCACTTACGATGCCAATGTCACATCTAACACTACAAACAGTTCTTCTGGTAGTTCCTCTTCAGGTGCTGTTACATTGAACTTGAGCTGGAAGGCTGGTGTCGCCATTGGTGCACTCGTTGCTTCACCATTCCTCTTGGGTCTCTAAAGCAATTGAAATATAATCTTCCTGGGGTTTTGTGCATTTTCTTTTTCGGTATATAGTTGGGTTTCTATAATTTCATTTTTTTGTTAAGATATAATCCTTTTAAATGTAGGTGAGGTTATACACTTCATGAATTGGTGCTTTGTTTGTAATAAACTATCTACAAACAGCAGACGCCAAAACAGTTAAATGAACTTATCAATCATGATTGAAGGGGTTTCGTTGAGTGGTGTATCACTCCACTGTAGATGTACATGAAGCGGTGTTTTGGGTATTATTGCATGATGTGAATCAAATGTTGTATGTTGGCTTCTCTCTGTACATGATTCCAATGACAACTGAGGACGAACATGAATGTTTGGCTATGCCGACTTTTTGGGTTCCAGAACCGATTTTCAAAGCAGTGCTGGAAGCAGCAACATCAAAGGAATCAAAGCCATGGTTTTCCAGCTAACACTCTTGAGATCCTTCTGTCCATTTGGCATGGCTCCGGAGGTTTGTCTCTCGTACGACATAGAAGTCGCTGTTGAGTTGGCTGGATTCGAAATTACGGTGTAGCTACTATCCTGCCTCCATGTAGACAAGTCTGTCACCTGTGAAAGATCTGTGTAGAAGCTCGAGGACACAGCCGATGATTCTGATGAGGGAAAAATCGCTGTGGGAAGAGCGGAGAGAGTAGCGATTGCGGTGTCTGTTGTAAGTGCGACGGAGCTATCTGTGATTAAACTCATAATGAAGCTGTGTATAACGATAATGATACTGCGGAAATGTTCTAATGGCTCCACTCGGCTTTAAAAGAAACCGTCTCGACTGTTCAACGATTGCCAATTCGTAACGATAAGTTGAAGAGAACTTTTCCAAAGGTTGGAGACTGGCCATCAACTATCTAAGTAGACCGTTCCTTATAAACAAATTTCGTACCTTAAATACCAAGGCTTCCAGCACATGCAGGTGCAAACCAATGATCGGCGTTGATGAAATTCAGCTTAGTTTCAATCTACCCTGGTAACGCTGTTTGTTTGTTTTTTTTTCTTTCTTTTTGACGCCGCTTGTTGTTATTTTGATGGGCATACACATTCCTATGTTGCAACTCTGTAACAAAAGCATCTCCTTCAAACCTTGAAACCTTGTGAATCCAGCCCCTTTTGAGAATATTTTGTTTGTTCGGTGTTTGAAGTTCTGGACCAGTTGAATTCCGAGAATATTAGACAATCATTCCTCTTTGAAATCCAGAATACACATGTGTGTTTGTAGTGGGCTGTCGAAATATCAACAGCCCGGTATGTGCCTGTGAAAGGAACTCCGCACGTACTACATCGTTTGAATGATAGGCTTGTTGGCTGTGCTAGTCGTGCATCAAATACATACCATTACTCTTCCCCCCCCCCGGAGAAAGCAATGGCTCTATGTTTTGTTGTATGATAATACCACAACCCAGGGCTCTGTGAGGCAAATCTATGTACCGCTGTACTGAGACTGTTTGTCAACAAACCCGTCGCTTCTTCTCACGCTTAAGTTTATCCAGTTGCGGTATTAATTGCGAATTTCACCATGAAACCCAGTTTACATACAACGGTAACATATAGATGATGGCATTGAAGATATGAACCCAGCAAACTGGGTCGCCATTGAGCTTTCGGCTCGTCTCTTAAATCACTTGTCCTGATGATTGAAGGCCAAACTTTTGCTTGTATGACATCTGTATGTGTTGATTCTACCCAGCTATTGCTGAAAGGTTTCGAAGGCAGGCCATCTTACGCTTTTACACGCTCTTCCGAGTATCGCAGTGTAAAATATGCAGGAACACACACGCAATTTCGTCATCGAAAGGGCAGAGAGATAAATAATCAAATTACATTAACGCTTAACGCGTCGTGGTGCTCGTAGTATACTACTGCGCTTTCAAAGGAGCACCTGTGGATCGTGTACCTTGTTTTGTATGTCAATGTTTGCTCCTAAGTGTGCTCTTCGGGGGTTCAGCTTGTAATTTATTCCAGTTATATTGACGTCACAATATATCCTTCACTAAAAGTAGTATGATAGTGTTCCTTTCGCACAGTCTGGCTAGTAGAGCTAAAGATATATGATAATGACAATAAGAGAAATCTTAATAGTAATATGATTCAGAAAATATAAAGATAAAAGGTTAGTTCATAAGAACTAGAAGAAAAAGGAAATACAACGGTTCAAGGAGTTCCTTTTAAACCATTATAGAAAAGACACCCGAATCTCAAGGATTCGTATTATGTGTTCTTTTCAGACCCCAAAAGGTGTAATAGCTGTGTAGTGATACAGTGGATTACAGTTGATTTAATTCGGTGGTAAATCGGCAAATCTAATCCGAAGGTCGAATATCACATAAGCGTGTTTAATAAGTATGTACCTTTCTCAGCAAAGCACCTCGAATGTATGCGTATACATGTCAAGTTGAAACCACAAGAGATTACAACTACCGCATTCTTGGTTTGTTGCCATATTAAAAACACGGAATATAAGGTGGAACTATTAGCAAATTACCATAGATCTTGTAACACGATGCTATATTACCAAACTACAAAGGATCTTCATTCTGCGTATCGCTACGTAATGATCCACGGTACGCTGTTTGAGTTGCTGCTGCGCTCTCTCTATGGTGGAACCTGAACCCCACCGGATGAGGCCGCGAAAAGATTCCACCGAGCTACTCATTAGGGCTCTCTTCACGTGATGTTATGAAATTGGAAGCCCTAATATTTTTTTGAAAAACTTGTCTGTGGCTCCTACCAATGAGGTATCCAAACATCCAGCATCCAAAAATTTTTCAACGAAAACATCTTCTTTGAAGTACCACACCTAACGTATTTCCTCGAACATCTCGTTACACATACTAACAGACAGATAACAATGGGTGCCTACAAGTACTTGGAAGAATTGCAAAGAAAGAAACAATCTGACGTCAACAGATTCTTGTTCAGAGTCAGAGTCTGGGAATACCGTCAAAAGAACGTTATTCACCGTGCTAGCAGACCATCCCGTCCAGACAAGGCTAGACGTTTGGGTTACAAGGCCAAGCAAGGTTTCGTCATCTACCGTGTCAGAGTTAGAAGAGGTAACAGAAAGAGACCTGTTCCAAAGGGTGCTACTTACGGTAAGCCAACCAACCAAGGTGTTTCTCAATTGAAGTACCAAAAATCCTTGCGTACCACCGCTGAGGAGCGTGTTGGCCGTCGTGCTGCTAACTTGAGAGTTTTGAACTCCTACTGGGTTAACCAAGACTCTACCTACAAGTACTTCGAGGTTATCCTCGTCGACCCACAACACAAGGCCATCAGACGTGATGCCAGATACAACTGGATCGCTAAGCCAGTCCACAAGCACCGTGAGGCTCGTGGTCTCACCTCTGCCGGTAAGAAGTCCAGAGGTCTCAACAAGGGTCACAGATACAACAACACCAAGGCTGGTCGTCGTCACACCTGGAAGAAGCAAAACACCTTGTCCTTGTGGAGATACCGTTAAGGCCCTTCTTAGTGGTTACGTGGACTTGGTGTCTGGGTTTATTTCACGAGTCATTTTATAGGGCCGAACGCTCTGTATGCCATCGTCTCACCTGGAAGACTGTAAATTTATCACTCAACCACGTCCATTCATCTCTATCATCCTGTTCTGTAGCACCAGCCTCTGGTAAAATAAATAGTGACTCAAAGCTATCAAATTCTTATTCATCTCACGGTTGCTGCCAATACTTGCCAATTTTTGGCTTTCGGATGGTGGTACTATGTTCTTGTACGATGAGGTTAGATGCTTGATGATTTGCCAGTGGTCGTGAGCTACTGTGCTCGTTATTTTTTTGGTGTTTGCGAAATTGCTTCGTCTTTCTATCAGACTGCATCTGTGTGTTCTTCTTCCTCAGCTTCACAATCCTCTCACTTGGTGATATATGGACTGCGTCACCATCTGATCAATATCCTGTGATGAAATGTTCACTACCAGGGTCTAATGCAACAATCTTGCCTCGATTAGCTGTGACCGACTCCCTTTCCCCGGATCTCCGCCTATATCACTTTCGCAATTTTCCCGCTGCCACTGTTGCTTTGACCCGTGTAAAGAGTGAAAATTATTCACACAAATTGGCTGAGAAATTGGCTGAGAAATTGACAGAGCGAAAAGGCTGCCTGTAACTTTTTTCCGCTCCAGTGCACTTTTCAAAAAAACTTTTTCCTTCTTATTCCCCCTCCAACTTTACCCGGTTCTTCTTCTCCTTCTTCATCTTCCTCTTCTTTGTTGAGTTTGAATCAATTGATCAACTGGTTGTTTTACTCATCCGGATCTGTTTCCCCTTTGGTTGTGCTAAGAAGACTAAGTTAATTCTCTCCTGTGGTTACTGTGGTTATAATTTGACTGTACATTTGTGATTGCCAGAGTAACAAATATAATAGAAACAATGGCTTATACCAAAACTGCTATTCTCTCCGTCTACGACAAGACCGGGTTGCTGGACCTTGCTAAGGGACTTGTCGAGAACAATGTGCGTATTCTGGCCTCCGGTGGTACTGCGAAGATGGTGAGAGAGGCTGGGTTCCCTGTGGATGACGTTTCATCCATCACCCATGCTCCAGAGATGCTTGGAGGACGTGTTAAAACGTTGCACCCAGCTGTTCACGGTGGTATCCTTGCAAGAAACTTGGATTCTGATGAGAAGGACCTGAAAGAACAGAACATTGAGAAGGTTGACTTTGTCGTGTGTAACTTGTACCCATTCAAGGAGACCATCTCCAAGATCTCCGTCACCATTGACGAGGCTGTTGAGGAAATCGATATTGGTGGTGTCACGCTTCTGAGAGCTGCTGCTAAGAACCATGCCAGAGTGACGATCTTGTCCGACCCAAATGACTACGCAGAATTCCTCCAGGAATTGAAAGGTGGTGAGATCTCTCAGGATTTGAAGAACAAGTTTGCCCTCAAGGCTTTTGAACACACTGCTGATTACGACGCTGCGATCTCTGACTTCTTCAGAAAGCAGTACTCTGAAGGTAAGTCCCAATTGCCATTGCGTTACGGTGCCAACCCACATCAGAAGCCAGCTCAAGCCTTTGTTCAACAAGGTGAGTTGCCATTCAAGGTTTTGAGTGGTTCTCCAGGTTACATCAACTTGTTGGATGCCTTGAACTCGTGGCCATTGGTCAAGGAGCTCTCCGCATCCTTGAACTTGCCAGCTGCCGCATCCTTTAAGCACGTTTCTCCAGCTGGTGCTGCTGTTGGTTTGCCTTTGACCGCTGCTGAGAAGAAGTTGTACTTTGTCCAAGACATTGAAAACTTGTCTCCATTGGCCAATGCCTACGCAAGAGCCAGAGGTGCTGACAGAATGTCCTCCTTCGGTGACTGGATTGCCCTTTCTAACATTGTCGATCTGCCAACTGCCCAAATCATCTCCAAGGAGGTTTCTGACGGTGTCATTGCTCCAGGTTTCGAGCCAGAGGCTTTGGAACTCTTAAAGAAGAAGAAAGGTGGAAAGTACTGTGTTCTTCAAATCGATCCTAACTACACCCCAGATTCCATCGAGTCTAGACAAGTGTACGGTATCACTCTTCAACAGAAGAGAAACGATGCCATCATCAACAAGTCTACTTTCAAGGAGATTGTCTCCAAGAACAAGGACCTTACAGAGCAAGCTGTCATTGATTTGACCGTTGCCACCATTGCATTGAAGTACACCCAATCTAACTCTGTCTGTTACGCTAAGAACGGTATGGTTATCGGTTTGGGTGCTGGTCAACAATCCAGAATCCACTGTACCAGATTGGCTGGTGACAAGGCTGACAACTGGTGGTTGAGACAACACCCAAGAGTGTTGGGATTCGAATGGGCTAAGGGTGTCAAGAGACCAGACAAGTCCAACGCCATCGACTTGTTCGTCACTGGTCAAATCCCAACAACTGAACCAGAAAAGTCTGAGTTCGAGTCCAAATTTGCCACTGTTCCAACCCCATTCACTGCTGAGGAGAAGGCTGAATGGCTTGCCAAGTTGAACAACGTTGCATTGTCCTCTGATGCCTTCTTCCCATTCCCAGATAACGTCTACAGAGCTGCTAGATCTGGTGTCAAGTACGTTGCTGCACCTTCTGGTTCCGTTCAAGATTCTGCTGTCTTTGCCGCAGCTGACTCTTTTGAGATGGTTTACGTTGAGAACCCAATCCGTTTGTTCCACCACTAAATGCATCCTCTCTCCATATCTAATGGCCTGTTGTTCCTGTAACAATTTTCTCTTGTCGGGTTGGTTTTATATATCAAAGTTTTAAAAAGACAAAAAAATGTAATCCTTTTTTTGGCTTGTAGGGGACTTTTATCGTTATATAATCAAACTATACACGTAAACAAAGTTGTAGATGTATGCAACATGGTTTTACCCAAGTGATCAGTGGTCCAAAGGACCTACACAGCGTTCAGGAATATGTTGCTGTGAGGTGACAAAAGTGGTTGAGCTCAATTATACAAAATGCCGTAAAACACTTCATATAAGAGCTCGAAACCGACCTCACTTCCTCTACAACCTGTCGACGGGGCTACTCTGTCTCACTACTCCGAAGAATACTTGTACTTAGATCGAATTGCACCGATGGAATCGCTCAAAACTCCCTTGCGAGAGGACCAACCCTCCGGTACAACCATGTTGATCAGACAATAAGACTCGCCTCTCAAGTGCGCCGAACTGCCACGGGACGTTGAACTACAACGTCACACGGATAACACACAAAGGTGTTTAATCCGCGATCTTTTGAGTCGTTCCATGACACAGGTTGTTGTTAGAAAGAAAAGAAAGAAAAAGAAGAAGAGATGGAAAAAATTTCAGCGGTGAAAAATTGCCTTTATATAGCGCGGAGGGGGGCTAAACACCCGCACACCAGGCTCATCGCTGCTGGAAAACTTTTGAGTATTATATACACTCTCGGTTTTATGGGTTTAGGGCATTTCATCCTCCTTTTCAGTTCCATTGGATGGTCTGTGATGAGTAGAAGACAACGGAGATACGTGGAGAGGCACGGAGATGACGAGGTAGTAGAGGTAGAGTCAAGCTCTAGCAAGGAGATGAGTGCGATTCCTTCGGTATCGAAATACACACTTCCTGCTAACGATGAGCTAAGACTGTTCCAGCAGTCGTTCAAGTATCTATTTGACTCTCCCAGTTTGGAGACGTTTATCCAAACTGTGAAGGGTGATTTGTTCAACAGGGATTATATCAAGGCTTTTGGAGATGATGATAGGAGAATGGCGTACTGTGTGAGATGGACCCCATCGAGGTCTCTTGCTTATGGGTCCCTGTTTGCCTCTCTTGACGAGGTTAGAACCGTTATCACATCAGATAACTCTAAAGTGCTGGTGATAGGCGGTGGTGCGTGTGGTGAACTGGTTGCACTGGGGTCGATTTATACCCAGCATCAGAGTTTGAAAGCGTTGAACGAGACACCTGATTCGATCAACATCAAGCTCGTTGACATTGCCGATTGGACAAAGATTGTTGGTAAGATTGTTTCAGAGGTTAAGAAGAATTGGACTTATCAAAGACCAGATGCTTTCAACGTGGACTTTATCAACGGAGATGTACTCTCTTTTGAACCAAATCACTTGGGTCTTTCATCTGTGGATCTTATAACTACAATGTTCACAACGAATGAGCTATTTGCAGAGGACAGGGCCAAATCACTCCGCTTTTTCCAATCTCTGAACAGAGAATGCCATTCAAGTTGTTTACTGCTAATCACTGAAAGTGCTGGAAGTTATAGCCATATAGAAGTTGGTAAGAAGAAGTTCCCAATTCAATTTCTCATAGATACAATATTACTGGGTAAAGATCAAAAGAGTGGGGATTGGGACTTGATTAAACAAAGCGAGAGCTGTTGGTATAGATGTGACAAATCATTCAACTACCCACTCAAGTTAGAGAACATGAGGTTCTTCTTTAGACTTTATAGGAAGAAATAGTTAACCTACACGTTATAAGATACTTCCAGAAACTCTAGATTATTTCATTAAAACACCATAAACCCCATGAAAGTAACATTAAAAAGAGACAGAAAGGTATGACATTGTAAAAATAAATGACTAACGGATAGTCATCAATCACACAATGTAAACTTCTTACTCCTCGTCTTCCTCCTCAGCCTCAACAGAGTAGAAAGTCAACTTGTAAGTACCTTGCTTGATAGAGACAAATCTGATCCAGTCTCTGATCTGGTTCTTCTTCAAGTACTTCTTGGTCAAGTACTTCAAGTACTTACCAGAGAACTTGGTGGTGGAGACAACAGTGACAACGTTGTTGGACTCCTCAACGACAATGTCGTTACCCAAGTTACCGACAACACCCTCAACTTTGATCTTGTCGTTCAAGAACTTCACGTAGGAAGCTGGGTCAAAGACACCGTTCTCAGTTGGAGCAGAGATATCGACAGTGTACTTGTTGGCGGACTTAGCCTTCTTGCTGGTCTAATCGTGCGTTAGTTAGCCTACTGCTATTATGGTAACGAGGTGGGAAGCCATAAAATTCAGCAAAGCGTCAAAATAGAGAGCACTCTTCTCTCCAATTCTTTACTCAGATAAGTGGGAACGTATTTTGCACAAGCATCATCTCATGGAAAGAGGCGTGTTAACTTACGATTGGAGCCATTTCTGTTGTAGTGATATGTGTCTTGAAGAAGATTATGATGAAAGAGGAGAAAGAAAGTGAAGAGAAAAAAAAAGAGTCCCTTGAAGAAAAGTGAAAAATTATTGCGTGCGTGTCGCACAAAATGCTGCGCGAACCAGCGCGGCCAAAATGGAAAACGTGTCCCGAGTGGTGTCCGGATGACCTGTCTGCTTATGTAATCACACACCCGTACACCACAAACTAGGTGTCTGGGTGTCTGGGTAGCGTGGATCGTTTGAAGGAACCGTTGTATGAAGAACGCATTTGTTCACACCTCCATCGTTGTTCATGTTCTGGCATTGCAAGTTGTCTCTCCGTGGAGTGTGTGTTTGCTGTTACGTGAGACTTTACTAAGCGAATCCCTCGAGTAAAAGACGAGGTTGCTGAAGGGATATATTGGTTTAAAGGCCCGAACAGGGAGAGTGAAATGAGCTCCATGTCTAACGATGAAGGGATGGGTTCCAACAGTTCGCAACATGAGAACTACGTGGAGTTCCACCTCAGTGGAGAATCCCCTTTACCGTCTGTGTCTAACAGCCCGGTGAACAGTCCGGTGAACAAGCTGAAGAACAACGAAAGCACTCTGTCTTTAGATGGTGACATTGCAAGAGACCTGTTCAAGAAGGAGAGAAATACACTGGTGCCCACTGTGCACTTGCCAGCGCCCGTGATAGATCCCGGTAAGAAGCACAAGGGTAAGAAGGTCAAGGACACTTCCCAACCGATTCCTGAGAAGGCTGACGATGAAGACGGATGGCAGGATATGGGGACTACGAACGATGACGTTGTATTTGGGGAGAAGGGCGAAGTTGTTGTGGATACACACGATAATGAAGCAGTACATGCCTCTGCTGAGGCCTACGGATACACGAGAATCGCTGCTGAAGAAGAGGCAAAGATGTACCACGAGTCTGACAAGAAAACCAACTTCTTATTCAAGGCATGCTCGCCCAAGAGGTCCGCAACTGTGGTTCAAGATAAGAAGGATGATGAGGGCGACGATGACGATGTTTCCAGTATAGATGAACTATACGACGTCCATAGAGAAGATCAGACAGCAATTGATCAGCTGAAAACTACAAAGAGGCTACTCACAGACGCTGAAAAGCTGGCGTACCTGGGTCTGGTGAAACTCGTGATGAACGAAATGGCTACACAGCTAGCAACTTGGGGTGCGCTCAAGTACTGCCATTCTGCTAAATCCAAGTTTGCCAAACGTATGATCACTGCACAGACAATGATGGGTTCGTGGTCCAAAATGATGCTTGAAAGATTATACGCACATTTGGACGTTTCAGAGGAGGAGACTAAGATGCTCGATAACTTGGTCCGTCATGGCATTGAGCCACATGACCTGTCCAGATCCTTGCAAAGCACCTCGTGGATAGACAACCCGTCATATGTCAAATCGTCCAAGTCGCAAGAGAACGTCTTTGACAAGAACTTTGTCGAAAACGATGACGGGGTTATACGGCCAGAGGACATCTCTGGTAACGATAAGTTGGAGATAAACGTGACCTGGACTGCCATATGTGACCTGTTTCTTGTTCTCGTGGCAGACTCCGTTTACGATGCAAGATCTCGTACCCTTCTGATCAGATTTGCCCAATATTTAGACGTTGAACCAACTGATATCTATCAGTTTGAAAGAAGAATCACCGATGCCTTACAACTAGAAGATGCATCGGACCAGGTTTGGGATGAGAAAGATATCCTGAAGGATAGACGTAGACGTCAGAGAAGGAAAAAATATATGTACGTTGGTCTTGCCACTGTTGGTGGGTCGTTGGTTCTTGGGTTGAGTGCCGGATTGTTGGCACCAGTAATTGGTGCTGGTTTCGCTGCTGGTTTGGCAACAATCGGTATATCTGGAACTAGTGGGTTCTTGGCCGGTGCTGGTGGTACTGCACTGGTTACTATCGGTGGTACTGCCATTGGTGCAAGAGTTGGTTCCTCTGGTATGCTAAAGAGGGTTGCTGACGTTAAAACCTTTGAGTTTGTTCCCTTGCACAACAATAAGAGAACCAACTTGTTCATTACGGTCTCTGGGTGGATGAATTCGAAAGCTGATGATATCAGATTGCCGTTCTCCACTGTTGATCCTGTGATGGGTGACCTGTTTTCTCTGCTTTGGGATCCAGAGATTCTTCAGTCCACTGGTCAGACAATGACCATTCTTGCCTCTGAGGCTCTAACTCAATCAATTCAACAGATCCTGGGTGTTACCGTGCTTATGGCTTTGATGAGTGCGATCCAAATCCCCATGATGCTTTCTAAACTGAGTTACCTTATCGATAATCCTTGGAACGTTTCCCTTGATAGAGCATGGAAAGCTGGTTTGATATTAGCCGATACTTTAATCTCGAGAAATTTAGGTGTTCGTCCGGTGACTTTACTCGGATTCTCCTTGGGCTCAAGGGTGATCTATTCGTGTTTACTGGAATTGGCTAAAAGAGGTGCCCATGGTCTTGTTGAAAATGTGCTACTCTTTGGTTCTCCGGTGGTTGGTTCTAACGAACAGTTGCTGCTTGCCAGATCTGTTGTCTCTGGTCGTTTTGTCAATGGATATTCCAAGAAAGATTGGATCTTGGGCTATCTCTTCAGAGCCACAAGTGGTGGTCTTGGACGTGTTATGGGTCTATCCCAGATTGAAAACATTGATGGTGTTGAAAACTTTGACTGCACGACGTTTGTATCTGGGCATATGGGGTACCGTACTTCCATGCCAAAACTTCTAAAAGAGCTCGGAATCAGTGTCTTGAAGGATGAGTTTGTTGAAATTGATGATCCGGATCCAGAAACTACTGAACGTCAGAGGAAACTAGTGTTGGAGTTCGATGAGATGAGAAAACAGATAGAGAAGGAGCAAGCCACTGGCGGCCAGAGTAAGAAGAAGGGTCTCTTCTCCAAATGGTTTAAGCCAAAAACAAAGAAGGAATGGTGGCAGAGTTATATCGATGCGAAAATTCAAAGTGACGATAAGATTGGCCAGGACTCCGATGGTGAAATGGATGTCATTGACCAAATTGCTTACATACAACAACAGACTAACGGTACTGTCAACGAAGAGAAAGACTTGGCTGAACAAGATGATTTACAAGATGAGATTACTGCAGACTCTTCTTCAGTAGCTAATGCTGCCAAATCTACGAATACAATAGAGACTCTTCGTTCTAAAGAGAAGACCAAGACGGGAAGGTTTGATGATACTGAGACTACACGTTCCAGTGAAGCGAATCCTCATGAGACAACTTCACAGGGCTCGATCAAAGAGCCTAACAATTGTGATAAACTACGACCAACTGCATTAACCAACCTCGACGATGATGACTTTACGGGCAATTCTGAGAACATAACCATGACGTTCGGTTGAACATAATAGAACTTTGCATTCTGTGATGATGATACGCATTTGTAGTATCGACCTTTTGACGTCTTCCTTTTATCATCTTAACGAGATGACTCGAGAGGATCTTATAGGTTTAGGAGGAAAAATACCGGGACTGTTGATGATCAGAATGGGAATCACCTGTTGTAGTCCTCTTGCTTCAATTCATATATATCTGGAAAAAATAGGAGTTATACAATATACTCTTCATGATGCCAACACCTCAAGGTATTTGCTGGTGTTTCCTGCTTCTAAATGATAAAGGTATACAGTCAAAAAAAATGTATATATTCAACTATATATAAAGACGGTCTAGAGGAAGATCTCGGCATTTATCTCCACAGCACTAGCAGCATAAGGAATTTCAAACTGGTTCAATACTTGTGGGTGCAAGACACCAACGGAACCGACAACCTTAGCATCCTCACCGTTCTTATGTCTATAGAAGACTTTGGCACCCCTTCCTGGGAAATAAGTCTTATTCTCAACGTCTTCTTCAATCCAGTAGCCCTTTTCTGTGGATTTAGAAGGCTCAGCTAACCATGGAGTTCTCATTGTTTGCATAATCTTACCCAGTAAGCCTTGGGCATGTTCAAAACCGGAGGTTTTACCAGCATGGACTGCTGCCCAATGTCTTTCGTTGAATGCCCTTCTCTCCAATGACTCGTCTTTGAAGACAACATCACCAGACTCAAACACCTTGATTGGTAAGGTGTGTTTTCTATTTTCTCTAATCGTCTTCAGGATACCTGGAATCAACGTAGTTCTAACAACTTGATACTCTGCAGTCTTTGGGTTTGCCAACTTGACAGCTCTGGAATCGTCTAGCTGATTGAGGAATTTGAAGCATTCATCATGAGAGCACAGAGTCAATGGCATCACTTCCAACCAGCCTGATTGGGCAGACGCATTTCTCAAGATATCAGACACTTTGTTGATTGGCAGTGGTGCACCGCTCAGGTTCGAAGATGCAGCCATTGCACTCTTTGGCAAGTTGTTATAACCGTAACCAATGGCTGCGTCCTCCATGATGTCAGCTTGGTGCAAGATATCAGGTCTTGTGATTGGGATTTGAACATCGAGCAAGTTTGCAGCAGTCTCTGAAGGGCATGCAATGAGAGACATCTTCTTCAGAAGGGCAACAATCTCTGCCGGTGTCAGTTTCAAGCCCAAGCAGCTGTTTATGTAATCAACCTCAGCTTGCATAACTCTTGGTGTCAAGTTTGGTGTGACTCTTGATTCGTTGTTATGCTTGGAGATAATCTCCACAGGCTCTATTGAGAATTGATCATCACAGTAGTGGGAGAACATGGCAACCAATTGGTTCACGACGATCTCAGCCTTGGTCTTGTCAGTGGCAGTGACTTCAATGAACACGTTCTTGGTGTCCAACGAGACTTTGGAGCGTTCAGAGTTGATGATTGGTGGTAAGGATGCAATGTTGTTCTTAGAATCCAAAATCACTGGTAACTTTGGGAAGTTTTCAATGATATGAATGAATTTACCCAAATGCTTGTCCTGTTTGTAGAATTCGACAAAGTCTTCACCTTTCACCTCTTTGGTCTGATTCAAAGGGATGAAGCTAATCTCATCCTTTGCAAGAAATTTGTAAGTGAACGGAGGACTCAAGGCATCCAAATCGTGGGTACCCATGGCCACAAGGGTTCTATTACGACAAAGGTTCGAATGGAGCTTGTCTTGGAGTGACAAGAAGGAATCATAGGATCTCTGTGTGAACTTGACGTTTCTCAAGATAGCTGCTGCTGCATAAGGTCTACCTTGCAGAGTGGATTCATCAACGGTGAGGGTTACGCTTGGAACCTCTGGAGATAATTTGTACTGAGGTTGTTCTCTTCTTCCCAGGAATTCGTTCAATGCCTGTGCAATACCCTCAATACAGAGCATATCGTATCTGTTGGCTGGAATTTCAATCTTGTACTGAGGACGTTCACCGGTTTTGGAGCATTCTTCGGTGGTATCTTCGTCCAATTCAATACCAAATTCGAAACATAACTCGTCAAAATCCTTTGTAGTATACTCCTTTCCCAACAGCTCGAACAGGTCGGCTTTGTCAACTGCAACGGTAGGCATCTTGTATGGATAACTGGCTGTTTATTCTGTTGATAATGATTGCGTCCTCATTTTAAAAGTAGAGAAAAATTTTGGTCGACGACATTTGAGTTTTGAAAAATCTTGGTCACGTGTGCAGATTCCATTGCATCACGTGACTCTATATTTCACGTGTTTGCCTACGTGCTGGTCATGTGACTATTTCCTGTTTAGAGGGGTGAGAAAGGGATTCAGCGGAAATTGAAGTTAGAAAAGGACCCAAATTAAAAGGGAAGCAGAGGGAAAAAACCAGGTAAAAAATCGCCAATTAATTTAATCACGCACCTTTTTCAAAAGTGGAAAACACTTGAATACAAAAGGGGGGAAAGTGCAACCCATAGAAATAACAAGTTTAAGACAAGAAAAGGGATAAAGACTCACAAATGTCCGGAAGAACTTCGACTAGAGCCTACGACTCTGTCTATAAGCTGCTCCTTATCGGTGATTCCGGTGTTGGTAAATCATGTATACTGTTACGTTTTGTTGAGGACAAGTTCAGTCCTTCGTTTATCACCACAATTGGTATCGATTTCAAGATTAGAACCGTTGAAGTTGATGGAGCCAAGATCAAACTTCAAGTTTGGGATACTGCAGGTCAGGAACGTTTTAGAACTATTACAACCGCATATTACAGAGGCGCAGCTGGTATCATAATCGTCTATGACGTTACAGATGAGCGCACTTTTGAGAATGTCAAAAACTGGTACGAAGCCATCAACCAACACGCCACTGAAGATGCACAGGTTTTCTTGGTTGGTAACAAGAACGATAACGCTGACCTGAGAGCAGTGTCCTATGAGCAAGGTGAAGCACTTGCAAGAGAACTGGGTGTTCCATTCTTGGAGACAAGTGCAAAGACAAACGAAAACGTTGAAGAGTTGTTTATAAAATTGACAAAGATAATCCATGATAAAGCTGGCTCAAAGACAAATGCCGATAAAGACCATGGAGTTAAGGTTGGAGGACATGGCGATAAGACAAGCAGTAACTGCTGTTGAGCTCTCTGTGACCAAGTTACCTATTGCCTTCTCTATATCTGATCTACTTTAATTGATTACGTATATGTTTTTACCTGGGGTTTATCTTTTTGCCTGATTGTGTGTTTGCCCGTTTGTGTTTATTCTTTTCCAAGTGTTGTGTAGATGATAAATGATACATAGTGTCACAGCGCTATTTTAACGTGTATCTATTCTTATTTTTTTCTTGTTGTCTTTGTGTACGGGATTATGCGTATATATATACATTTATATGTGTTTTTCTTGATTATACCATACAAACTATGAATGGTTATATCTCAGAAAGTATTGTAGGTAACATGATCATACTTTGTATATCTCTTAATTTGAGTAAGAGCTACATTGTGGTATAATTTGGGGAAATTTGAAGGGGGGTTTGCTATTTTTATAAGTATCATTCTAATAATAAATTCTCCTTATAATGTATAAATTAGAGGTGGAGTATATACATACGACTTGACGTTTCCGTATACACATAAATAAATAAATAGCTTTATGAAAATAAATAAATGTGGCGGTAATCAGATCTTCTTGCCGAAATAAACCCACTGGTCCTCCAATGGTTTGTCCTCCAACTCTTTCCAAGATTCCCACTGTTTCATCTTCTTTGCAAGCTCCAATTCGTCAGAGGCTTGGATCAAAACTTCCTCGATGAGTCCGTTACCAATCTTTTGCTCAATCTCTTCGACGCTTTCGGTGGACTCAACAATCTCCATTCTGCTCTTTGTGAAGTTGGTCACACTCTTCTTGTAAACGGACTCTTGAGGAAACTCCTTGCTCACATATTCCAACGTTGCCTTGTAAATCTCCAAGAGCGCAGGACGTGGGTTAGGATGTTGAAAGATTCCAGTAATACCTGTTGGATTACCTTGACTTGATCTAACCAAGACTTGTGTTGATCTAAGAATTTGTGTCAATCTCATCGTTTGTAGTTGTCCTGTTGTTTCTTTCTCGTGTTTGACCAACTTGTTAGTTGGATTTCTGTATTTTTTTCTGAAAAAGTCTCCTGCCCGGTTCTCCTGTTCCGGTTTTCCTCCCACCTTCCCCCCTTTTTTTTTCTCCTGCCTTTTCCGTTGTGTTGATTTGAGGGCCGAGACAGGACGGTGTTGGGCGGCGGGTGCAAGAAGAAATTATATTATATTATATAATATAATTTAATATAATATATCACGTGCATTATTTTAGTTTAGTCACGTGATGTGCCTACATCATGTACATTGGTATGCGTTTCTCCATACATCAATGACTCATTCATCGACACTCATTCATCTCAACCTGCTGCCAATTCACCTGGTGCCTCTTACTTCTGACCCTCCCAATGAGTAAAGAAGATACGTCTGCAAAGTGTATCCCAGTGATATCAACACAGCAGTTGAACGGAGATGATTATGACGGTAATTACCATCCAGACGACTATGTAGACGTTGCACCGGATGGTGGATACGGTTGGTGGTGCTGTGCTGGTGTTGCGATGATGAATTTTGCCACTTGGGGAGCCAATAGTTCATTTGGTGTCATGCTAAGTTTCTACCTTCAGGATGATGAATTCCCCGGCGGTGATGCTACTCTGTACGCTTTGATGATGGGACTGTTGATGTTCTTCACTTTGGCAACCATCTCGTTTGCTTCAATTGGCCTGTACAAATTCGGCTACAGACCCACAGTATGGCTGGGAATAATCGTACAATTAGGGGCGTACTTGGGGGCAAGCTTCGCAAGAACAATGGTTCAATTGATTATGACTCAAGGTGTTCTACTGGGTCTGGCAATCGGTGTAATATTCGGTGCTAATAGTATCGTCTTGCCGTCTTGGTTCTTGAGAAAACGGGCAATTGCTCTGGGGATATCACAGGCTGGCATTGGAATTGGTGGTATTGTGTTCTCTCTGTCAACAAATGCAATAATTCATAGAACTGGAGACCATAAATGGTCTCTGAGGTTTCTGGGAATCGTTTCATTTGTCATCTGTGCTTCAACTTCGTTTATCGTCAAACCAAGAATCCCAAAGAATGACAGATATATGAATGAAACTGATCAACAAAGCTCACTTCTGAATGTTATCAAATCTGTCTTGGATTACAAGATCTTAAAGAGCTTCCCGTTACAACTCATAACTATATGGGTCGCCTTTACAAATGCAAGCTACATAGTGTGCCTTTTCTCACTGTCAAACTACGCCGTCTCTATTGGATTGAACGAAACAGAAGCCACTACGATCACAGTGCTGTTCAACTTATCACAGGCAATTGGAAGACCCTTGACTGGGTACCTCTGTGAAGTCTTTGGCCGTGTAAACTTTTCACTGATGGGTACCTTGTACATTTGCATCCTCACACTATGTTGGTGGATTAACGTACACTCGTACGCTTCCTTGATATGTTTTGCATTGGCAATGGGGCTATTTGTTGGAATCAGCTCTGTTAGTTGGTCCACCTTAGTGGTTGATGTCGTCGGAATGAATTCCTTTGCATCTGCTTCCAGCTGGGTTTGCTTTTGGATGGCTTCTGGCTCGTTAATCGCTGAAGTAGTTGCAGTGAACTTGAGGGACTACTCACTGACATCTCATTCTCCGTACTTTCACTGCCAATTGTTCGTTGGTGCGATGTACTGCTTCTCTACGGTGGTGCTACTTCCCTACAGAGAGTGGAGAGTAAGGCGAATGTTAAACCAATGGAAAAAACAGAGTATGGAATCAGATAGAGCCTACCAATACGAAGATCTTTTAACTGATCAATCACCAAGGGGTTACATCAAGAGAGCTTTGCTTAACGTTAAAATCTGACCTCTATTTGTTATCCAAAGCTTGTTCAGATGACCATATGTTATTCACTTTTCCAAAAGCACCAGGATGGATCTCCGGGAATTCTTTGGCATATTCATAAAACTCCCATCTTCTTTCAGACCAATTGGACTCTATTGGTAATTGCTTCTTCAACTTTTGTGATACTAGTTCATTCTCCTTCCAAACACGAACTACGTTCAGTCCCATCAACTTAGCAATGTCCTCTTCCTGAGCACCGGTTTGCTCCCATACCAGCTTGATAAGATCTGGATACTTGGAGACATCCTCGAGTCCTATTGGACCCTGTGGAATGCCGTCAAAATCTGAACCGAATCCAACGTGATCCCATCCAATCAACTTGATTACATGAACAATATGGTCAACAGCATCGTCGATGGTGCACACGTCTCGTTTACCCTGTTTCAAGAACAATGGGAAGAAGTTGATACAGATGACACCTCCATTCTGCTTCACTTTCAAGAGCACATCATCCCTAACATTTCTCTCGTGAGGAGTCAATGAATAGACACTTGAATGAGAAAATATCACAGGTGACTGTGTCATTTCCAACACATCAATCATGGTCTTATAGGAAACATGGCTCAGATCGCAGATCATCCCTAATCGATTCATCTCCTTGACACATTCCCTACCGTACTGAGTTAAGCCTCTATCAGGCTTACCACCAGTGATGGATGAAGCAGCAGTAGCGAAAGGATTGTCACAGTTGTGCGTCAACGTTATATAACGGACACCAAGCTCGTAATACTGTCTAACCACTGCGAGCGACAGGTCGCACTGGTGGAGGCCCTCGACACCAAGGGTTATGGAGATCTTTGGTGAGTTTGAGAAGGATCTCATTGCCTCGTCAGCGGTGTAAACAAAGGCCAAAGACTCAGAGTACTCATCAACCAGTCTCTTTATGACGTCGATCTGCTCCAAGGTGTCTCTAACAACAGAGTTTGCCTTGTTGAAGTCATCATAGAGATAATCACCGTCCTTACACTCGATGAAACAACTGAAGAACTGGATTCCAATCCCACCCTTCTTCATCTTTTGCAAGTCGGTGTGACTTGTCAAGTAAGTGTCAAAGTCAAAGCCCTTACCCAATCCTGAATGGATCTCATTGTGGAATTGCACTCTCAGAGAATAGGGAAAATCGTTATGGGTATCGACTATTGGAACTCTTCTACGCAGAACTTCGTACCTGTCAACGATAGTAGCTTTCGTCTTTGTCATCGCTGGTGACTTGGAAACAGATACCAGAAGAAGGGAAAGAACTCGCGAAACAAATTCTACATTTTTATTCTGTAACAACCCCCCCTCTCCATTCAGCTTTATCTAATACCTATTGCATATATTTCTCCGTCGATGTATAATCGATGCGCTGCGCATAACTGTTTGTCTATCGCTTCGAACAATCCTCGGGAATTCATCAGCGCTAATAACACCTTTCGACTCCTCTCGTCGAGCTGGTTACAATAAGACCATTTTTGTTGTCTTCAAGCCATGTCTTTGGTGCACTTTATGGTGATTTAGCTATCGCAGATGCATGATGGAGAAAGCCCAAGGTGGGTCTTATCTGCATAGCCATGGCGTTGATGAAATTTTACTATATAAAGACATCCAAATAACCACTTTAGTTGAGGCAAGTACTCGTATCGGGCTAACCACGCTCATAAATAAACAAATGAGACCTAGTGCAGAGAAGCAGTCGTGCCGTTCAGACACGGACAAAGGCAATGGCTCTGTTGATATAGTCCAGGCTAACGAGTCCTACGTAGAGACGAGCGCTGGCGATGTATTGCTGGCTACAGGTTTGAAAGCTGGTCTTAAGAACCGAATGGTCAATCTGATTGCTCTATGTGGCATCATTGGCCCTGGAGTGTTCATGGGCTTCGGGAGCATGCTGGTCGCTTCTGGCCCTGCTGGTATGTTGGCAGGCTTTGCCATTGTGGGTATTCTTGTGCTCATCTGTATGTTTGATATTGGTGAACTAAACGCCGCCTACGATTCAAACTTCGCCATTTTGGGATCAAGATTTGTCTCTAAAGGGTTTGGTGCATCTGTTGCTCTGGCGTATGTTGTTCTCTGGATCACTAACCTGATCTCGGAGTACACATCGTTGTGTGCTGCGATGTCCATCTACACTGACAAGATCCCCATGTATGGCTGGTATCTACTGCTGTGGGCGTTCTTCACCTGCTTCCAGCTGTTGAACGTGAGCTGGTGGGGTGAGAGTGAGTACATTCTGGGTATCATGAAGCTGACATACCTCACTGGGTTCTACATCTTTGCTATTGTGTATGCAGCTGGTGGTATTCCAGATCATAAACCTGATGATCCTTTTGGAAACTTCCCACTGAACAGCGGGTTCAAAGGTATTGCCAACGCCTTTGTCTTTGCTGGTGTCTTCTACTCAGGTGTTGAGGGAGTCTCTGTGATTGCTGCTGAGACCAGAAACCCGAGAAAGGCCATTCCAACGGCCTGTAAGAACACTGTGCTGAGAATCTTCTACGTCTACTTTGGCCTTACAGTGGCATATGGTATCACAGTGGCGTACAACGATCCCGCTTTCAGCAATTCTCAGAAAGTGATGAGGTCTCCCATGACAATTGCCCTTACTAATGCTGGCTGGGCAAACTCGAAGTACTTCGTGACAACGTTTATCCTCTTGACGTGTATCTCTTCCATCAACAGTGCGATTTACTTCGCCTCTAGGGCTCTGTTCACATGGGCAGAGGCAGGTTACGGGCCAAAGATCTTTACAAAGACGACTGACAAGGGCATTCCGTGGGTCTCAATCCACTTTGTCCATCTCTTTGGATTCTTGAGTATCTTATCGTACAAGAGCGGTTCGAGCGTGGCCTACACGTATATTGTGAACGTTGCCTCAGTTTCTGCCTTTATCGCCTGGACTGCAATCATCGTTACACATTGGAGATTCAGAAGAGCCTGGCTTGCACAGGGTTATTCGCTGGAGACCTTGCCTTTTAAGTCGTACTTCTATCCTTACACCGACTACGTAGGTTTTGCATTCGGCGTATTCTTGGTTCTCGTTCAAGGTTGGTCAGTGTTCAAGCCATTTGACTACAAAGGTTTTATCGATGGCTATATCATGTTACCTGCCTTCTTCATCTGTTGGTTTTGCTATGATTATTGGTACTTCAAGAAGGGTCTGATCAAGATTGAAGAAATTGACTTTACTTCTGGTCGCAGAGCTGATTTGGACGATAATTATGGCTGTGATCTTGACGATATTTGAAGCTCCTTAATCACCTTGCGAGGTTCAATTTCCATTCCATTTGTTTTGATATTTTGAACCAATCAACGTAGACTTGTCCATTTGAGTTCAAATCCCAGACCTTCTGTACAAGTATCCATATGCTTTGGTATGAGCTTAGGTAACCACACATCTTTATGAGCCTTTCAAAGAACTCCTTAACCTCCTTGCGATCTTGTACAGAACTAACACAGAGTCCCAATTGTAGCATTGGGAAAGCGAGGCTCTTTCTAAACCTCTGCGATTCGATCAGTACGTGTATGTCTTCCTTCAGATTCATCGAGAGTAATTCCACCTCGGGTACCACTGCTGGAAGATTCTTTATGACTTGTCTCAGATAGAGCTGGGTGGATATTTGCATTGCCTCGAACAGCGTCAGATGATACTCCAGCTCCTCCTTTGTCAAGTTGTTCAAGAATGTAAGGTCCGGCTTACAGAAACATATCTCGTTGTCCAAGTTGTTTGCCTTCTCTAACATCTCTGCAACTATGCTGTACCTATCACAATTTGGATTCAAATAGTCAGATGATACTTTTAATGCGTTGTATTCGACGAGCAAACTGACAATCTTCCCAATCAACAGTATCATTGGCCTTATACATCCTTGCATTGGGTCGGATTGTAGTTGAGTTGCATCGCTCTTATTTGCCGAAAGGATATCCACATAGTCCGAGATTGAATAGAACGTTCCATTCTCGTTGGTCTGCGATGCCAGTATATCAAAGTACGCGAAATTCTGTGACAAGACCCATCCTTCAGTGTAGCACTCGTTGGTGAGGTACTTCAAGCATCCAGGCATCTTATTGGCCATGTGGAAGCAAGCGTTGAAATACCTTGACCACATTCTCGTATCACCAAACGATATCTCCATCGTTACCAATGCCATATAGCATACAAAGCAAGAGAAGAAATTCTTCTTCGTCAAGTCAGCTTGCATCTTTGTAAGCTCATCTCTAATCACAGACATCAAGGCTTCGTATTCTTCGCTTCGTATTTGGTAGTCCAAGCTATGACCCCGCTTCGCCCTACAGCCCCAGCATATCAAACAGTAAAGCACAGAAGGCTCTGTCAATGCCATCCTCAAGTATATGTTGGAATAGTAGTTGGCCACGATCGGAGAAGGCAGCATCGACAGCTCTGGGAGGATCTCATCAACCCAATACTTCAAGTACTTGTAGTCTCTCTTGGTGATATCCCTGGGAAATCGTATCAGAGTATCCACGCTGAGCTCCGTCTGGAGCTCCATCTGGAGCTCCATCTGTGAAACAACCTCATCAATATCAGTCTCCAGGTGTAAGGGGAACATGTACGACAGATCAGAATCAAGCCAACATCCTAAAATTATACTGCAATCGTCTCCCAACAGATCCTTAGAGCTGATTCCCGATATCAACGTTGTCAGATCTTCCTTATCAGCACTTTCGAATTTCTCCAACTCGAGGTATTTACACTCGAGGTTCCTTCTATAACAACCAGTACAGATTGGTTTGATCTCATCACACTTTTTCTTTCGTCTCTTACAATTGGTACAACCAGATCTCGACCTCCCAGAGCCTTTGATCTTTGAAGCCCTCAATGTTTTGCTCATTGTTACCGCTGGCCTTGTTCTTGTTCTTCTGAGCTTTCTTCTCCCTCCGCTTCCTCTCTAGCTTCACCATCAACTCCCCCCGACCTAAGAAAAATAAACATCAACACTTTTTGCGGAAGCCCGTAGGAAGGTGGTGCAGGCCGACCGAAATGACATCTTTTGCCTTCACATTATCTAAACCAGAGAACAGGGCGGTATGGTGTCGGTGCATCCATTCGATATCTCAGGTGTCAGAGGACATCAGGTTTACATATTACGCTAAGCGCTTGGTGCTATCGTCGAGAAACGTTGCGTACACTGGGTACATGGATATCACGTTTGAAAACGAGTTCTTCAAGACTTATGAGTTCAACACAGACAAAGTTGCGGAAGGCTTACATAAGGGACACGATGACAGTGAGATCATGGGGTTCACGCTCTCTGTCAAGTCGAAGCTGCTGTCGATGCTCTTTAAGAGACACGAAGAGGATGTTGAACAGTTCAAAGTGTCTGTCGATGCCACTGGTGATTGTCCAATGAGGTTGCAGTACAAGCTACGGATTGAGGTGTTGACCAAGAGCCTAATCAAAAAGACATTTACGCCTTTCTACACGATCTGCTCCCCAGAGTTACAGAGGCTTTCTGATTACTACAAAGAGAACTTCAACGCACAAAGGGCTGGGAAGGTTGGTTCCAGGACCATCAGTTACATTGCCGCCAATGTTGGTACTCTAAGAAAGTTTATGGATAACAGCGGTTCTTCCGAGTTGGTGAAGCTGGATATCGATGCCAAAAGATTTGGCATCACTGCCTTCACAAGGGGTGTTTCCATGAGGGAAAAGGAAGTGTTGAAGCAGCCCATGTCCGTTACAGTGAGATTCAACACTGAAGACTTGGAGGACTATTCCTTGGGCAATGCAAAGGTTGGGGGTAGTGATGGTGGTGTTGACGATTATGATGGTGGTCAGTATAAATTGGTTTTCAGGTTAAAGGACTTTAAGAACTTGTTGAACTTGGGCTCTTCTGGTGATTCTCTTGAATCCTGGTTCATCCAAGGCGGTGAGATGATTGTATTTGAGATAAGGAAAGATTATATCACTGTAAGGTTGATCCTCGACACCGATGACGATGTAACCGTACCTGAACCGGTAGCTGTTGTCGTGGATAAACAGAGGAAACCGAGAAGGAAAGAGCATATAGAGATTCCTCAAGTTGATCCGGTAATTGAACAAGAACAAGAACAGCAACAGGTTGCTACTTCAGTGTCCAATATTACTACAAATGACCTGTTTGCTCCTGAGGATGACAACTATGATGACCGGGAAGATGATGATAGTAACAGTATAGGACGCCAGCAAGACGATTATTCTGCTGATGCAGACTGCACGCAGGAAGGGGAACACGATTCAGGTCCGAGGGTAACTTGGGGTGATCCAAATGCAGATGCTGTGACGTTGAAATCGTTGGTGAATACGAGAAGTGAGGTCATTAAGGAGGCTAAGTTACAGTATCTGGAATCTATAAAGAGACGGAAATTGGAACTCGCTGACGAGTCCTCTTCCTGTGAATCTCAAAGAACCGGTCTCGGTCCAACCCAAGTTGAAAGAGACCCAGCTACTGGCCTAGGCCTGACCCAGAACGCTTCAAAGGCAAAGGGTTTATTTGATTAGTGTTGGAAAGGGAATCCACAATTGGCTATTGCAGGGATAAAACGTGTGTATATGTAGATGGACATAAACTAATCCTATCAAAGGAATTACTTAGATTGGGCTTTCTCCTTTCCACCAAAGTACCAGTAGTCTAGCCATCTGTAACCTTGGCCCAACTGTGCTGCTTCGTTGATCACATGACAGCCAAAAAGCAAGTAGTTCTGTGGAGTCACAGCCAGGGCGTATCTCATAAACACAGCAGAATAGACAATGAGAGCACCGGTCATTGGACCACTAATGGTCTTCTGGTCCTTCTTCAAATCATAGATAGCAGCTACTGGAATACCAAAGTTGGACACTGGACCCCAGAAATGAGTTGTAAACACATATCTATAGTGGATGAGTTAGTATGATATCGTATAAACCGAACCACCATCGGTTATAAATGCGTCATTCTATTCTACTTACTTCAAGGTCTCCTTGTTCAGGAACTTCTGGGTGATTGACTGTGTTGCGGCACGGTTAACTTGTTGTGACATGATGCGAATGATAAAACCACAAGGGCAAGGAGACGGACAAAAGAATTAAAACAGGCAGCTTTATTCCACTTTTTATGGTTAATTGGGATCAAGAAATACAACAACAAATTTCGGCTTTTTCTTCACCGTTTACAACCGTAAGTTCACTTTTTTGGCGCTCTCCGTCCTTCTGTTTTCTTCTTTTGGCGATGCCCTCCACGCATTTCGTGAAGTTTTCTCTACTTTCTTTGTGTGATTCTGTGGGGGAGAGAAATTTTAGAAAAAGGACGTGGGTTTCGTTTACGCAAAAACTTGTCCGTATTTGGATTGTATCATACAAATTGGCGAAAAGAGCTTTATAGGTTTGTTTTCTATATCTATAGCCATCTACAACTGAAGTAATTATTCTCTGGTGGGGGGTTTTCAGCTAATATTTCATTGATTCCAACATGTTAGGACTAAGCTCTTGCTTTGTGTATGTATTTATGTATAATTGATGGTAATCCCGCTATCTGCTCATTATCCTTTCAGTTTAACAGATGCCATCACTGCACGCCTCAACATCACCAAGTTTGACCTTGCATCTGGTTGAGCCAATTATCCAAAACAATACTGAGACAATGTGCTCAATTGAATCATCGAGAGGTGTTCTCTCATCAAGTGTATCGTGTCTGAAGAGCTTTTCGTTATCAAACCCAAGCTCATTTCCTGGATTCTCAAAACCTCTATGACGGTCTCGAATAGCAGCGATAAATCTCACAACCATCTCCGCTTCAAAGACTATAAAACCCAATCCTAAGTACAAAATGAACGTTGCGATATCCCACTTCAGATTACAGGCTTGAAATGACTGTAAACCATTTAACAATGTATTGGATCTGTGCAATGACTGTGATATATCAGCCGATAATCCTTTTGGAAGTGACATTAACAATCTGGAACATTTAAAGATCCCATAAAAACACGACACTGTTGAATTCAACGATGCTACGATCGAATACACCGCCAACATTGGACACCACTCTGAGTTAATCTTAAGAATTATGAGAACCAACTGTGAGCAAGATGCACATAGCATCGTTTGGTTGAAGAATAACGATAAATCCATAAACGCAAAGAGTAAGATAAATGCAAGTACAGAAGTGATGTTGATTACTTTATCAATGATGTGAGAGTTCCTATTAGCCCAATAAACAACCATCTCAACTCCGCCGTCATCAGTTTGTCCAAATGCGTGAACTGCATCGTGTAAAACTGAGATTCGACTTATACTTTCAACCTCGACTGTATCATCACGAGATTTATAGTGTGGCTTCATGAGAGACATTATACTTTACTTTTTACAAATCGTTCGGTTGGATCCTTATTACTTTACAAGACCTTCCCTTGTTGTTTGTATAAACAAACACGAAGAAGAAACTAAAACAAATCAAAAGCCTACTGGACTTCTGTGTACTTAAACCACCAGTTTTCAACCGTTTTTGTGTCACAAATAAGCCCTCTAATCAATGACGCTTTGTGTACATAATCACAACAGTCATATCGCCTGGAGTAATACGGACTAGACTTAAATGTTCAATGTCTATTAAGTAATACCTCCCCCCACTCTAATTTCAAGGTGTTTTTAGGGTTTCCTCTTTCAGTTTCCTTTAAAGGTGAAAATGTATATCTAAATCTTACTTATCCTCCACCACAGTAAAGACGAAACTTAACTCTTTCAATGCACACCTTTCTGAACTAGCCTTTTTGTGTCAAACTTTTTGATCATCGCACCGCCCAAATTTTTCAAGTGATCTCACAAAAGTTTATTATTATTATACAGAGGGAGATGAAATTTTTCTCTACACAGCAACATTAAATAGTTGGTAAAGTCGATAGCTTTTTTTTGCACATTCCTTTCAATTCTGGAAATGGATCTCATATACGGTAAAAGAGCATCCCAAGAAGAGGATGTGAAACAACCATTGAAAAAGTTGAGGCCTGATGAGAATCTGCCTGTCCGTGTTCCAAACGATTTACCAGTACACCTTCCTAATAACCAAGTTGTCTTGGACACCCCGGTACACGTATATGGTCATGTCCACGAAGAAAAAGAGCAAGAACAGGTACAGGAACATGATCAGGAAGATTATCAGGATTCTACAACCAAGGCTAGTATCGCTATTCCTGGAACAGACATAACCTTGAATACGCAGGAGGACATTGAAGAGTGGATCAAACAGAGGAAGGCCAACTGGATGAAGAAGATTTCAAATAACAAGCCAGCTGAGAACTCTAACGATGTAAAGGAGACAAAAGTTGTTCAGAATAGGAGACAACCGCAAGGGAATCAAAGGAATAGCAATATTGTACGAAGCGAAGTGTCAAGGAACAAGCCTAAATTTAACCTGAACAGGGCAATCATTCAAAGAGAGTTAGAACATGAAAACTTACAAATACTGGATGTCATCAGAGAATTGTTCGATCAAGGGATTTTAGATGTGAAGGGTTTGACTTGAAAGAACATGCAGAATTGACAAAAGTAAATAAATTAATCTGTTCAAGTGATTATGGATCAAGTGGGAGTAGTTAACGCATTACGTGGTTAAAGTATTACGTGGCTACAACATTACGCGGTAGAAGCCTCTTCTTTCTCAGCTTCATAATCCTTCCAAGACGCAGTGATCTACGGAATGTGTCACCATCTGATGAATATCCCGTGATGAAATATCTACCAGGGTCTAGTGCAACAATCTTACCTCGATTAGCTGTGACCGGCTCCTTATCGCACTCTACGGGTATCAAGAGATGGAACTCGAGCGTTAGACGATTGAAATGTAACTTTTACATCGTGTTCAATGGTATTACCATCCAGCTCCTTTTTTGTCGTTCCCTAATCTTGAACTGTGGTTTTCTTGTGATATTAGGGTAGATACAGACCCCCCCCCGTCGAAAGATAACCCACAGGGAGCAAAATGGAACAGTTTACCACAAAATGGCACTTTTTTGAGCAGTTGTTGTTTTTACCCCCCCCCCCCAAGTGAACCCAGCGCGGTAAACGAAAAGAACAAAGCTTAAACAACCCAAGCAAACACCGCCAAAAATAAAAAAAGGAAAGAAAAAAACGGTTTGGTGTTCGGAAGACGCATATAAGTGGCCAAAACTTTCTCCGGTGACAAACTTAAAGATCTAATATCTGAACACGTAAATCTGTATATGATCCCATTTTGTTAATCCATCTTCCTGGAACGCTTTTTTTTTGGCTACTTAGTCATCGATTTCTCTTCCTCTCTATTTCATTCCCACTGGAGATCCAAATCCCTTGGTCAACTATCCATCAACAGAAGAAACCAACAACGATGAGATTCGGCATTATCTTTGGAGCCCTTGTGACGGCTGTGGCCGGTAACGACAGCCTGTTCAGCATCGACACGGACTCGATGATTAGTAATGAGTGCTGTGATTTGACCTATTCGAGGATAAACACTGTGAACTCCAAGATCAGATCAAAGGTTCACAGCTTGGTCAATGAAGACTACTTCAAGCATTTCAAGTTTCAACTCGATATGGACTGTCCGTTCTTTGAGTGCCAATCGATATGCTTCAGTCCCGGGTGTCAACTTGATTTGGATGTCCATTCGCAAGAATACGATTACGATGTTGATAACGGGTTGGAGAATCTGAATGAGGACTCCTTCCTGGACTCCCTGTGCCCAAAGAATAACCAGAACCAGATTATAGAAGATAGCGAATGGTGTGAGTTGAACGATAGAGATGGCGTTATCATCGACATATCGAGAAACCCAGAGAGATTCACAGGATACGTCCCAACCCCAGAGCGTAACATCTGGGGAATGATATACCAGAATCAACTGGAAGGCGAATGTCCGATGGAACAACACGTGTTCTATCAGATTATTTCAGGCTTCCACAGCTCAGTATCAACACACTTGTCCAATGAATACTACAACAACGTTACCAATACGTGGGAACCAAACCTCGACTTGTTCAAGTTCAAGGTTGGTGACTATCCAGATAGAATAGCCAATATTTACTTGAATTATGCTCTTGTTACCCGTGCTATCTTGAAATTGGAGCCTGTGTTGGCTGATATCATCTTCAATGCTCATAACCAGGAGAACAATGAAGGCATAAAGGCGCAGATAAACAGTATTATCCAGGATCTGCCACACGACTTGTACGTGTTTGATGAGCACGTGATGTTCCAGGACTCGGACACTAAGGATGAGTTCAGAACCAAGTTCAAAAACGTTACAAAGTTAATGGACTGTGTCACGTGCGATAGATGCCGTCTTTGGGGTAAGATTCAATCCACAGGTTATGCCACTGCTCTCAAGGTACTCTTCGAAGATGATAACACTATGCAGCACCTTCACAAGAATGAGATTTCAAGTCTTTTCAACACCTTTGACAGATTGACAAAATCGGTAGATTCGATTCAAAATTTCAACCATCTACAAGCATTGAGAGATTTGGAGTCTGAACAAGATTTCCAACACATTTTAACTGAAGATGAACCAACGTTGGATGACGAGGATGACTTGGCCCTGGATATCGATTCTATTGACGTTGAAAGTATAACTGAACATGAAATCGAAGTTAAAAGAGGTAAATCTTTAAAACAAGCATTTGATGAAGAGTTGAACGCTGTGTGGGATGCCTTGAAGTTCATCGGCTCAAGTTATATCAACTTACCTCATAACTTGAAGAATCTGGCACTCTACCAGTTCAACATTTGGTGGAACAAGTTCATAGGTAATCAATCCTTTGATGAGGAACAAAACGAACAGTATCTCCATAACATCATTGTTTAATGTTTTTATATATAAGGGAGCCATATACCATACAGTGTTATATCACCATGACATTAAAATACCTTTCTCATTGAAGAGTAGAGCTCGAAGGAGCAGCAGCTTTGATAATGGGGCCTTGAGCAGCGTTTTCACCCTTCTTGGCTCTCTTCTTATATGGCTTCCGCTCTTTACCACTCTTTGTATACTTTCTCTTGGGTCTGTTATCATCTCTCTTATTCTTCTTTGTAGGCTTCCTATCACTGGCTCCAGTATTATTGTTCGAAGCAGAGGCCGATGTGGCGCCCGTGGTTTGACCAATTACTCCACTGGCCTCATCATTCTGAACATCTTCATCGTCATCATCAACAGCCATGCTCTTGAAGTTCTTTCCTTCGGTGTTATCAAACTGCTTTCTAGCAGATTCGATCTTCTTTTGCATCAGTAATAGCTCCTCAAGTCTTCCGTACTTATAAGGATCTTTCCTTAGAGCAAACTTGAAATCTTCCACCCTGACCTTTTGACGAAGGGTAACTTTGGAGTAGGCATAGGCATCATGGCATAGGTCAACGACATAGTTGATCAACAAATCCTCCACTGCGTTGACAGTCTCAGGTAGTGGCTCTTCAACGTCTCCGTAGGCATAGAGTAAAGCCTTGACGTCTTTTGTAAAGAGCCTTGGTTTAGGTTTCTTCTTGGAGTTCACATTGGCACCGATGCTGGTGTTACTATTATTACTGTTGTTGTTATTGCTACTGTTTCCTGATGATGACATCGTTGTCTGTTGTTGTACCTTCCAATAACGACGGTCTTTCTTCACCAAATAACCAGTTCTCTCTACTCAAATTTGATGGTTTCTCTTCTGTCGATGTTGTAGTTGTGTATAAAGCTCATACAAACCCTTAGCATCAACGCCAAAAGTGCCAAAAGTCGAGGTACATTATTATGTAATCCTACATCCAGACATCTCTTCATCATGGAGGTGTTTCCATTTCCGATGCTGAACTGCGATGGGCTATGTAAAAGCCATGGCTAACTTGGGTTGGCCAGCCTGAGTTGGTCATATGACCACATACTCATGGTAATGGATGTCTCCTATTGATCAGAGGCTAATGTGGCCACAGTTCACGTCAAGACAAGCGAGCTTTACTTTTTTTTTGCTGATGTACACATCCTAGTTGTGCTTTTAAAGTACCATTTGGTGCAGTAGGGTAGAGAAATGAATGTGGAACTATTTATAGTTCCACAAATCAACTACATTATATATCGATGCAACTATAACCAGCTAACGCATATGTCACTGAACTCCAGCGTTGCACGACTCTGGAATCCACCACAGGTAATACATAATCGCAAAATAACACTTACACTGCTCAATCTCGATCAGCTAAACCATTCACCCGTGACGATTCTTCACCTCTCCTCACGGATACACGAGGAATTGTACTCTTCCAGTGCGCACTACTTTATTAGGCAATAAACTTAGAGAGCCAACATGGTTGGCTGTTCGAGAACTGGTTAGTCTTAACGGCTTGTATTAGATAACCGGCTGTAATTGCATGCAAGTGAACTTTTCCGTGACTCAATCTCGTGACGTTTTCTTTCATTAAATTACTTCCGATAGTTTTCCTTCGGATTCCATGTAATTAAAATTGGACACAACCGTGGCCAGTGGTTCACATACTCGTTGACTCACTGCAGAATCAGATTATTTCATATCGTAATAAATTCAGCATACCTGAGACTACGATGAACCCACATACACACTACCATTAATTAGATAGTTTGTAATTTGGCATGTAATAGCTCACTCGTTGAGGAATTGAATCTACTTGAAACTCTTGGGATAATGTTAATACCACGTTCCGCTCCCCCATATTTCAAGCTGTTTCCTCATGAACCGTTAGAACATAATTTCAGGTCCCCCCATGATCATAGTCCTAGCGAGAACAGTATCATTTGGCTCTAGAGCCCGTTTCCATAGCCATGAGATGTGACCTAGACGCCTTGTACGAGCTTAAAAGGGTTACAACATGTGAAAAATGAGAAATTGCGCAAAATCCATTTTCATCGACCAAAAGGGTCGCAACTGCATTGGCGCCAAAATGATTAAGGTGGGAGGACGGCAAGATGGTGAATGTATTTGCTCAGATTTCGATAACCCGTTATGCCTTTAGCACTGGTTCAACATCTGATTGGAAGTAATTATAAATCACTGTCATCTGTCTCCTTCCAAATCCCATCTTCCCATTCGGCAAGATACGTGTACCTTACAAATGAGGCTCATCCCTATGTGATGTCATATCTAGTAAACGGCACTGATAACTATCAAAATTGATCTCATCAAGTACTGTACAATCAGTGGAGAAAAGTTTTCGGTAAACTCTCAGATACCTGTAGACGGCTTCCCACACACACACAGTATGCGCATACACCACACTGTTTTGATACCCAACATATTTATTCACCCAGGGCTGTTGAAACTTGCCCACTGGCTTATATGTAGCTCTAGGTGCCTCTCATGACATGCAATTTGCAAAGCAGGCATGAGCGCCAAACCACAAACGTTTGCGCGCTATAGAAACATCATTGATCTATATCCACGGTTCTATGACGAATTCATTGTAAGGAATTTACGGGATAAAGTGATTGACATCGTTCGGCACCATATTATAAGCTCTTCTATGTACTGTACCTCTTCATGGATGAGAGTTATCGATCCTCATTTTCCAATCTGTTAGAGCACGGGCGTATTACGGCAAAAACCACCGCCCATATAGTTGAACAAACTAAGCCTGTTTAGATATCCATTGGTTCGTCGCAAAAAAGAAATCATGCGTCTGAAGATCATTCACATATGATTTATCGTGTGTTTCACAGAATTGGAAACAAAGCCCTGTCATAAATGTTTGTATATATGTGCATAGCAATATCGCAACTATAACTTTAGATCGGCAGTGAACCCACTGATCAAACGAGTCAAAACTACCTCTGAAAGGTTCCTCCCCTAGCACCACTATAATTCCACCCAGCTGGGATATTGCGCTTTTGCTTGTTTTCTGTTTTTGGCCAACAATATGGGCCAATTGATCAACATTGAGAAGTCTGCAGCTAGTGGGAAGAGCAGAAATTGTTATAGCGGGATCAACAGTACATAACTACATACCTGAAGAAAATGACCAGACTTTTTTTCAGACGCGCTCTGGAACAACGGACTCTATCAAAAGTTACAGCGTAGAGTTGACAATACAATAACCATGTGGAAGAAAAAGCCTCTTTGTTGTTGCCAACTTTCAAACGTTTTCAAGAACTAGTCCTTGTTCACAAACGAGTCTAGCCATGTGCCTAATTTTTTCCCCTTGCCAATTCTTAAAGCTAGGCAAAGCGGCAAAGTTTAAAAAAATTTTACTAGCATAGAAAATCTAGAGCAAGCAAACAAACAAATTCTGAAGGGGCCACTGTCCACACCGCGCAACCACGCCGCCGGCTACATCGCGATCAACGTGGCTCCCCAGTAACTCCAACTACAAACTACCGGTATGGAATTTTTTTTGTAAATAAGCCTTTGATGGAAACGGATCGTGAGTTTGTGGAAAAGATTATAGCCGTTCTCACAAGATCGATAAAAAGCACTGGTGTCTGACTCTCCATCTCACCGCATCTTCCCCCCAAAGTATGTTTCAAACCCCTCCATATCCCATCCAACTCCACACTCCACACATAAAGAGGCGAAGACATAACTAAAAAAAATGCTGTTGGTACGGGAAGAATGATATCTGAGCTGATTGTTGGAGATAGGGTGCGCCACGCGGGTGTTTTTCAGTTAACACTTGGAAGCAGTGATCTCTATGCCGGTTGAAATTTCATTCACAAAAATCCAAAAAAAATCTCCTGAAACATTTTTTACATTGTGCAAATTACCGTATTCGGTAACTCTATAATGTCTTGCTTCTCTGCTCTTCCCCTATTGGTACTGATTTGCGTAAATTTGACACGTTTATGGATGGTTCCACTCTGCACGTTAGAGTAAAAGGTTACGACAAAACACGGGGCCTCGGGTGGGAAAAGAGTTTCTTTTCGCATGTGGGTTCGTGTGGGAACCGTGCAAATGACCTTTCAAAAAAGCGCCACGAGGGGTGTGTGCATGTCCATTAAGGCAAGAAAAAGAAAAAAAACTTTCTCGAGAAGGGTGCAGCCGTTTTGATTGTTGGACAAGCGCATGTTTTGTATGATGATGATGCCCCAAAAAAAGTTTTATGTGCCAGGTTGTTATATATATAAAGCGACGGTTTTGGCAAATTTGCCTGCTTACTCGAGAGGCTTGCGTTTTGATCTTTATTCTTTCTTGTTTATAAACAACATTAACTGTCTTCCTCTAGTACCCATCTGTCAAGTCACAAAGGACAACACACAGGACAACACAAGTCCCACAAAAAGACAAAACTTTAACGGGATAGAAAATAGCATCACATTCTTTAACAGAAAAAGTCATCATCTTTGCACAATAAACTGCATTTTGTCTCCATTCTCTGGATTATCATTCCACATAGGACACTACACATAACATACAACACACTATAACAAGAAATGTCTGCCTTTAATGACTACTGCATCGTATGTGAGAAGATTTGTACGAATCACGCTGTCTACTGTTCGGATGAGTGTAAACTTAAAGATACCCGCTCGCATTTCCAATTCAACAACAATGTTCCACAGTTGATCTCTCCGGTATTACAACCGAGACAGGATTCCATAGCATCCATGATGGAGGATGATGGCGATGAGAGTGATGATCACGCATCGCATGAATATCTGATCAAATCGCCACTGTTGCTCTCTTCGACGCTAAAGAATGAGCAGAGCATTGCAGGGTTGAGTCTTGACAACGTTCCAAGGGAGTCCACTTCAACACTGCCGGCATCTTCATCTACATCCATCACTAGCTCGTCATCGAGGAACGACCCTACAGCGTCGTGTCCAAACAGCTCGTCGCATGATTCCTCGCTGGCTGCTTCGTCGAACTACTACAAGAAATGGTTGAGCGTTAGCCATAACTGAAGGTTTGGTTATCGCTAGTGTTTGCCATCTCGGGATGGCTTGCATCAACAACAAGAAACGAACAAACAAACAATGACGACTCTTCTAACGACAACATAACAGGAAAACATGGGCTGGAAAATAACAGATCACACACATAAGACGGCATAACGTTAACCGCTATTAAAAGAAGGGTAGCTTTTTATTACATTAATACAAACTAGTGACTATTTGTATTAAAGAGAAAAATGATACATAACATCAAAATACTCTGGGAAATGGACCCAGAAAACGAAATTGCATTTCTTTTTTTTTCATTATTTACATTGTCTTGTAGCTCAAAATTACTCGGTAGTTATGAAGGGGATCTTCAAGTGTTTGTTGAACTGGTTACTCTGAGGGGAAAGTTCGCACTATAACCTCAACAGCGTGGGGGCGGCTGTCTCTCCAATGACAGGAGCTTATGCTGGGCTGGAGGGGCAAAGCCTACGCAGAAATACCCCCCTCCTCGGTCCCCCTCTTCGACCCACTCCGTGCGAGATCAAAAGGTAGCGAAATTTGTTATTACCGCGGGCCTTGATGGTAAAGTCTGTCAAATGTCTTCCTGGGGAGCATTGGTGGGTGTTTTAAAAGAGAAATATGCAATTCTAGTGTATCGTATAGGGTACTTCTAGAGACGCTGAATTGGCTAGTCCTCCCCGTAAAGGATGACAATAGGCTTCTACCATTCGTATAGTAGCTATAATACTATTATTAAGTCAACCAGATACATCAATGCTCTTGGTACACACTTCTTGTCGTTTCTGCCTATCTTGGAAGTTGTTTTTCATCCACGTTGGAGTGCTGATCCTCAAAACACAGAATTATTTCCCAGGTCCGACGTAGATCCTGGTGCTCTCTTTGAAAATACGGTCATTTTTCTATATTTAAGAAACGGTGTGCTATTCCTCTCTAATAGTTAAGGCTAATAGATGTCGTTCATTGAACACTACCCACCCCCCCCCCCCCGTTGCTTGTGAGAGTCCCAATAACGAGGATTTAACAAAAAGCCTCTCATTACTCAGTCGTTCCATGTGGCTAGAAACCCCACCTCACTGCCAGGGCACAATACTTCGTTTGAATACCCCAGATACAGCCCTGAAGATGCTTCCCTCCGTTGGCCATCGTTACAAAGAGCTCTGTGGGTTTCTGCTGCATGCGTGTTGCTCAGCAGAACAATAACCTGAGGGATCATAAATTGTTCCAACCAAAACAATTCCAATATAAATAAGGGTAACACATAGATTTCCAGATTCAAACTCAGAATACATGGTACTGTAAAGCTTCCAGTGTTGACAATACGGTCAATTGGATGGATTGTGAAAGCCTGTGATCTCTGATTACTGAACATATACCAAGTTTTCTCAGCAACAGACGCTTGAATGGTAAGCTATGAAATACTGAACCTATGGTCCACCCATTGGAACTCGTTGATAATCCACATCATCATGCTTGACAAAAGGTTTCATAAAAGGCTTTAACGGAGAAAATGCACAGTCCTATCATAACAAAAGTGGTGTATTGCGATGGTTCAAAACATCCATCTGCAGGTTAAGTCACATTGTGAAATTAGTAATCTTTAGTGACTATGGTTTTTGCATGCTACATTTGAAGAACAAATCCATGATTTATCAGGTAAATAAACTAAGTACAAATTTCTTAACTCGTAAGGGTACCGTAGTACCATAGATCTGAATGATCTTATCAACTACCTGAACCTTGGCTAGAAAAATTACTCTCTGGCTGTATCATGACCCAAATTGATATGTAGAAAGCAAGTTTTGAAGGGTTTCTCCTATATAAATAATAAAGTGTAGCTCAGTGAGAACTAATGATGTAGATATATACATTTTTTTATATTCTAAAGTTGACATGTAATATACTGATGAATAAAGTTGATAATATTTTGGTGAGTCTATTTTTTATCAGAAAATTTAAAATGATAAGTCCGAGCAATAACATAATATTAAAATCAAATATTATGTATCATTTGCCCTTATTAACAGTAAATAATGTCCTATCGTACTCGAATTAATATAAACGTAATTAATCACACAACATTTCGTAGCCTATTGATTGAGAAATGCAGGTAGCCTTTTCCAGCTGTGCTCATATAATAGCAACTTGAAGTAGTGAATGTTTGGGTGTTTTACATCATATTAAATCTAGCAGATTAGTTCATACTTTCGCTGAAATATCAAAATTTCTGGGAGATGAGCATCAAGGAGTTCCTAATCAATGCCATTCAGCCCGCATTCAGTTCCAGCATCACGTTCCTGAAGACTCAAGTAATGATCGAGCCCATAACAATAATTTTGACCTTCCCAGCGCGAGCCTTCGCTAGGCTATTGCTCTTTCTTCCTCCTCTCCACTAGTACGCGCTGCGTTATACGAAGGTTAACCAACGGACACCACCTTCTGCATCTAAAACGCGTTGTGGTCTACCATGAAAGTCATTGACAAGTTCACTGGTAATGCTCACTTTCATCCTTATCTACCAGTTTGAGCAGGTTTTCTCTACCTAGTACAGCCCCCAGGAATTCAACAGTACCATCAACTGTGCCATGAACCGCACATGCTATCAACAAACCACACGCATTCGCGTTCTTTAATCTCAGCATATGTTCACCTATTGACCCTGTGTTGAGCCGATCATTACGGTTATATACCTCTACCCTTGCCCAGAGCAGTACGGTTATGAACCCGGCACAGTTTTTATGTTTTTTGTTCTTTTCCCTGTAACTGCCACAAAAACAGGAAGAACAAATATTCGGCCGTGCACTCCTCTCCAACAACGGTGGGGCATCAAAACTTTTCTTCTCCTACCTCGGATCTCGCATTGTTTTGATCTTCAAGTTTATTAACCTCTGGAAATTAACCACCGGATTAGCCGCCCAAAGAGGGTTTGTATACGTATACTTGTTGAAGACTTAGCGGTCAATGGAGTTCCCCCAGGATCCCACTATCGATCAGTTGATCAGTGTAAGTGAAGTTGTTGATGATATGGAGGGCATCTTTGTCCCTTTGAATGGTTGTGCTAACAAAAGAAACAAACAAGCTCATTGAGATGATGTACACTCAACACGATACCAACAAGATTAATTTGATCCAGTCTTATCTGCAAACGATACAGAAGTCTGCCAAGGGGTATCAGGTGGCGGATGCGCTGCTGCTGAATGATGATGTACCGCTGAACTCGCAGTTCTTCGGAGCCTTGACGCTGACAATAAATATCAAATTGTTACTAGTCAATGGTGAAGGGTTGTTTGAGGAATTGGCACGTTATATCCATTCTCTGCTGTACAGGAATGTCAGATACAAGGTAAAGAATACTTTTGTTGTTAAGAAGATGTTTCAAAATTACTCTCTTGCTTATAGGACGTTTGCACCACCTGCTGAATGGTTGAACCCATTGGCGTTGTTCATAACAGTTCTAGGTTCGCTGGATTCTCAGCAGTTGGAACTGAATTCTTCCTTCCCGCTCAATGAAGCAATACCGTGTCTAGTACAGGACCAGGCAATCAATGAAATCATTCTCACTTTTATGTCAACATACGTGGAGGATTTCCTTAAGGACAATACAAATTCAGAGATCCTAATACATGAACGTGTTCAAAACGACATTTTCCCGCTATGGAGACATATGATGATAACAAATTTGTCGAATAATGTTAATACCAAAGCATCGCTAAAGACGTTGACAACTTGGTTCCAATATATATCATTTGTCCAAGTGAAGACGACATTAAGATATGATCTAAATGATATCTGGCCAGTGTTGATTGAAGTACTCTGCTGTACCACAGACCAGGAGATCACAACGTTGTGCGTTGAACTGATAACGGAAGTTTTCGAAGATAATCCTCTCATGGTAAACTACCAGCATCGTTGTCAATTTGATGCGCTGTTTTACAGTAACTGGCTATTGGACAAGATTGCAGAATACCTAAATGATCAAGACTTTGACTCGTTGAATAACTTGACCAGTCTTATCATTGCATTCTTAGAAATAGATTCACTCCAACTGGCTTCAAAGTTGTTCACTGCTGACCAAAGCTCAAAGCTACAATTCTTGGTGAATCTTACAAACTTCCCATCTGTACCAATCGTAGAGGAGCAAGTTTCAAAACAAATGTTAGAATTTTGGAGTCAAATTCTTGATATCTTCACAGATGATTTGGACTCTTTGAAGCAACTGTCAAAACAAGAATGGTCTGATGTTGAAACTAATTCTCGTCGTACATTCCTGAGCATATCTCAGATTTATTTCAACAAGATTAAACTAACTCCTGAACTACTCTCACACAGTGACTATCATGATAATAAGCGTGAGTTCGAATCCTTTAGGGTTGACGTTGGTGATCTATTTGATTTTTTGTATACTCAACTTGGTCTTGACCTATATAAAGGTTTGGCATCAACGGTTGCTTCATTCACAACATCTGTGGAGGAAAAAGAAGCAAGTTATTTCCTGTTGGCATCATTATCTTCGAACTTTTCTCATGCCAATGAAGAACTGATCCAAATCATCAAGGGCTTATTTGAACAGCAATTTTTGGACCGCATCACCAAACAGATCAATTTATTGGATAGTTCCAAGAGGGATATCTACGCCAGATATAGCATAAAGTTGTTGGGAGAACTCGGGTTCTTCTTCAAAGAGTGCGGGTCTAACAACTATTTGACACAAGTGATTGACTATTTGTTCCATGGGTTAAAGACTTACAAAATGTTGAACCTGACAATCTCTAAGACAATAATGGAAATTTGTGATAGTTGCCGTCTACAACTAGTTGATAATATCAGTGGATTTGAGCCTGTGTTGGTTGAAATGATAAAGAATAATACTGTTGATCCATTTACAAGAGAAAAGCTTGTAAATTCGGTCTGCTGTGTCATCCAATCCCTTCCAAATGCTTCTAATCAGGAAATTTATACTTCCAATATTATTGGAATAATTGAGACTACGAGCGCGCCACTTCTTATGAAGGCTGCATCGAATGGAACCTTGACTGATGATGAGCTCAATTATGCTCTATCATTGTTAACGTGTATTCATGAAGCGGCAAAAGGTCTGGAAATTCCTGACTATCTGGAAGAAGATAATGAAGATATGTTTAACCAGTTGAGAAGCTTTTGGATGAACTATTCTGGTTCAATACATACCAGAATTAATCATCTGATACAGTCATTTGTCTTGCAGGTTGATCATCTATCTCGAAATTCTTTGCTTACTGAGAGAGCCATCGCAATTTATAAAACAGGTCTAGTGGAAGACTTCGGGCCATTCGCCATGAAATACCAAGATGTAATATCATTCGCTACAGACTTATCAACCAAATGCGATTTGAGCAAAACGCTACCACATCTCTTGGAATTGTGTATTGCCCTGTTTAACTGTGGTTTAAAGTTCAAAAAGGCTCAGTATCAAGAACCGGTATCTAACGAACAGATTACATGGGTCATTCGGGTATTTATCCAATCACATTTTGATTTAATTAAAGAAGACCCAGATTTAATACAGCTGACGGTGAGTCTGTTTTCTGCTTTAACTAATGGTAAGCCATCTTATTTACTTCATGAGTCTAAAGCATTACAACTTATTGTTGGGATGGCACTAGACCTGTTGGGATACCAGGAGAAGTTTGTTATAAAATCAGTCACAAGATTTTGGAATGGCTTTTTAACACCGAGAAAGGTCACCGAGGAAGAGCAGATTGCATGGAATAAACTTATCGAAGTTGAGATTGGGCCCCTGTTGACATTTCAGGTTCTTCATGGAATGTTTGAAACGACAAGAAGCAATGTTGATCAGTATTCTTCGATAATCTCCTTGTTGATTGTTAAGCATCCATTGAAAGCTCAAATTTGGGTTACTGATTCTCTCAATAAGTTACACAATGAAATGCTAGGTGCCGGAAAGAAGGGCATTGAGAATAGAGACCGACTTTCAAAGAAACTGTCAGTCACGAGGGGATCACAGAGGAAATGTCAAGAGCTGCTTAAAGATACATGGAAAGAGGTTAATGGACTAGATTGGATCGGATAATGTCTGTCAAGACCAGAATTCCCATACCTGTATATATTCAAGAAAGATGAGGGAAGGGTGATATTCAACCAGGGTGTTCATTCTAACGGTACACCATGATCTCTCGAGCATTCAACACCACTGATACGATGTTCCCATAACAATTCAATCCCATATCTGTGTAATCACAGCATCTATAGTTTATAAATACTGAAAGAAGATATTAGATATGTGGCATCCTGGGATGCTAAAAGTGTCACATCATCCTCTGTCCCCACGATTGTAGATATTGGTTCCAGTGCATGTGAGAGCCTTGAAAGGTAGCCCGTAGAATACGATATGACAATTGATTCATCGTTTATCACTGTGCTGTTGAGGGTATTCTTCAAGTCGATTTGGTTAACAGGGTTACCAGTATTTCTCAAATCCCAAGATTTGACATTACCGTTCTCATACGATGTTAAAACGTTGAACTCAGATGGTTTGAGAACATCAACAACAGGAGATTGAAAACCACCAACATTCAGAACTTCCTCCCTTGATCCCAGGTCAAACAAAGTGACAACACCACTATCATGACCAGCTATTAGCGTCTTCCCCAATGTACCATGTTCGTAGGAAGATTTGGTGTGTTGAAGTTTCGATTCCCCCTTTGCGATGCACAGGGCCGTCACACCATCGTTCACCGTATGTGATCTCTTCAATGTTGAGATACACATACCTGAGGCACAATCCCACAGGTTGATAGTTCCATCAAGGCTTGAGGACAAGAAATTTCTTCCACGATCAACCATAACGAGATCTGTAATTCTTGATTTTTGAGACTTAAACACCCGAGGTGACGAACCATCCTGTAGGTTCCAAATCTTTATTTGAAGATCAAGGCCAGTGGTCAACGCAACCTCACCCGATGGGAAGAAGCAAGACTTTGTAACTGTAGAGTGATGGGCAGATTTGATCCTTTTCATCTGCAACCCATTTTCTAAGGACCCCAACGTCAAAGAACCGTCATCGTCACCAATCAAATACCTTGTCTCATCGGGTGATATGTGGAAACTTGTAGTATTCTTCAAACCAATACCACATAATCTGCGTGCAGTCTCCAGAACAAATTCATAACCTTTATACTCAACATTATAGTCTCCGGACTCAAGTTGTGCAAAGATGAGACTATCGTTCTCAAACCTCACACTATCATCACCTTCCACCTTTAATACTTGGATAACTTGTTCATCTGTGATACCATCATCCAGCTGTTCTAGCGGTGTAAAGTTGATCCAAAAGGAGTTTTTGGCTTCTTCTAGGTCCTTAGCATCTTCAATGACATCTTGGAAGGAAGGCTGTACACTGATGTTCATGGCTTTTCCAGAACAATACAGTACTATTTTGTATATATTTTGAAAGACAACGTATGAGACGGGTTTGATGGTCATGGCCGTGGCCATGGAGTAACATCTCTACACCAATTAACCCGTACACCACGTTTGACACGCGGGAAAAGGTGACGCGACGCGAAAGAATCGCCACCGAAGAAAGAATAAAATGAAAACAGAAATCGCAATACAGCTTACGCGTTCCTCTTCATAAACATCTAAACAGTGGAAAGGGCTTTAAGGAACAATGACTGAACACAAATTCGACACGGATGTTCTCAAGCTGCTATTCTCTAAGAAGGAATTCTGGCAAAAGAGAGACCCAATCACTCTTCAGGTACTCAACGTGAAAGTCATCACGAACGACGCGGGCAATAGGCTACGTTTGATCTTATCTGATGGTATTCACAGTACGCAAGCGGTTATAAGACCAGAGGCTGTTCAGTACTGTACTGACAATGGCCTGAAGAAGTCATCCATTGTTACTCTTGAGAGTTATGAGATTGAAAGAATGGGGAAAGATAACAAACACGTTATCATTATTAGCAGTTTAACCATACTACAGTCCACTGCGAACAAAGTTGGCGGGAAAGTTGAACCATTAGATGAATACTTCCTTCACCATCCAGATGAGGATCTATACCAAGGTAGCGAAGCAGAGGCAACACCAATTCCTGATAGTGGCACTACCACACCAGCTCCTCAACAACTTCCAGCAAAGAATGCTGCTGGTACTGGCGCACCTGTTGTTACCTTGCCAAAGACAAATATCGTCTCAACCTCTTCCTCTGCTACAAAGCCAAATCAGAAGAAACCTGCAAACATGTACAATCTGGATCAACTTTCTCCTTACCAGAACAGCTGGACCATTAAGGTGCGTGTATCCTACAAAGGTGAAATGCGTACCTGGTCCAACCAAAAAGGTGAAGGTAGACTATTCAGCGTCAATTTCATGGACCAAACTGATGAGATTAGGGCATCTGCTTTCAACGAGGTTGCTGATAAGTTCTACAACTTCTTGCAAGAAGGAAAGGTTTACTATGTGTCAAAGGCAAGAATTCAACCTGCAAAACCACAATTTTCGAACTTGAGTCACCCTTATGAGTTGGCCTTGGACAGGGATACAGTTATCGAAGAGTGTGCTGATAACGATGGCGTTCCAAAGATTAACTTTAAATTTGTCAAGCTCAATAAGGTTCAAGAATTGGAATCTGACTCGATCATTGACGTTATAGGTGTTATAAAAGAGGTCAATCCAGCTTTCCAGATCACCTCCAGGGCTGGTAAATCATATGACCGTCGTGATGTCACCATAGTGGATGATTCCCAATTTGCGATTTCACTCGGTCTTTGGAATAAAGCTGCTGTTGACTTTGATATCCCACAGGGGACTGTTATTGCAGTTAAAGGTGCTAAAGTTAGTGACTTTAACGGTAAGACGTTATCAATGACCCCCTCTGGTACCATATCTGCAAACCCTGATGCTCCAGAGGCTTACTCATTGAAAGGTTGGTATGATGCTCAAGGCCGCAATGAGGATTTCCACTCTTTGAAAACCGAAATAACCTCCAAAAAGACTTCGATTGAGGACCGTAAGTTAATCTTTGATGCACAGAATGAGGAAATAGGAATGGGTGATAAGCCTGCGTATTTCTCGATAAAGGCCTCCGTCAATTTTGTCAAGACGGATAACTTTAGTTATCCTGCCTGCTCCTCCGAAGGTTGTAACAAGAAAGTCATTGAACAACACGATGGAACTTGGAGATGCGAAAAGTGTGATATCAATCATGCAGTGCCATTGTACAGATACATCCTAACAGTTTCAGTACTTGACCAATCTGGACAACTGTGGCTCACAATGTTTGAAGACCAGGCAAAACAATTCCTTGGTGTGAGTGCTAATGACCTCGTAAAGTTCAAAGAAGATGAGAATGACAAGTTTGTCCAAATAGTGAGTGCCGTTCAGATGAAAGAGTTTGAATTCAGAATCCGAGCCAGACAGGATAACTATAACGGCCAAGTGAGAATTCGTTACAACGCAGTTTCAATCAACACAATTGATTACAGCGCCGAAGCTGTATACTTGGTTGACAAATTTGACAAGATACTTGGATAATTGATAAGTTGTGACTCTTTCCTCTCTCACTGGGGTGTCTTTTTAACCGATCAATAAACGTTTGTTTGTGCATAACGTACGTAGTGTTTGTTGCTGATGAATCACACACATTCTCAGTCTCAAAAAAAATACGAACTCAATACTGATTTTCTGTTTTCCACTCTCTTAAACTGTTGTACCCAATAGGATTTCTATTATTAAGAATTTTCCATACATTTACAACTCGTCTGATGTAACAGGATGCGAGGTTGGAAAATCTTTACGTAACTCACGCTACTTGTATTTGCTATTCAACACATGCAGTAACTTCTAACTTGTGGAGATTGATCTGCAATGCACAGCAAGCCCGAGGTCCTTAGCACGCCTCATCAAGTCGTTTATATCTATGTACAATGCATATTTCTACAAATGATGGCCGTTTATCAACATCCTTGGACCAAATGTTCAAACTCACGTTTATTGTGTGTCCCTTGTCTACATATGAGTTTCTGAATACGCTCACGGTATTCATGACTTGGGAAATTATGATATGATGTGTACATCATACGTACGTTCGAATATCTGTAGGCGGACGTAGTAGCTTGAAAGGCGAACAAAGAGAGAATGTGCATTTGAGAGCCATTATGTAAAAGCGATGATTTTTGAACTCGAACAGGTAAAAACTTCCCGACTCAACATACACGTGCCATTCTTGGTATAATAACCCTATCCCAGCCTGAGCCATCGATAGCGTAGACTCGACTTGATGACTCCGATGTTATGAGTGTATCGCATCCAGGAAAGATATTCCTAAAGCCCTACACAAGAGATTGAAAATTAACATTTTTTATACAAACTGAAGCTAGGCCATGACGACCCTCCTACTATTCGTACATTGTATAGAAGTGTCCTGTACAATGAAAATTACTGTCCAATGCTGAACGTCGCAGGAATATCGGAGAGTTTTCAACTAGACCGGATCTGTTATACATACTATACAAGTACCTCAAAGTTGTGCCTAAGAGACAATTATGTCGTTCGAGAATGCTAAGGAGTGGTAGTAATAAATTGACTCGGCCCAGTGTACTATAGGTTGAACACCCGCCTGATGTTCATGGTCATATTATCCAGACCATACATTCCTTTAAAACTACAATATTCACCTTGTTCATCTTGTTCATCTTGGTGTAGTATATAATAAGGGTAGCAAGTAGAAGTAAATACCTGTATGGAATGTTGTTTACGAATATGCGAAAAAACGCCTCCAATCTCAAACGTCTCCAAACCCTTGAAGCCAGTTTCTGGAAGCTCTGGTTGCATGTTTGTCTCAGCACATGGAAGCATGTCGTGTAGTTCCGAAATTCTTGAAGTTGAAGCTCCTCCAAATAACATGGAAAAGGATCAGAAAACACATCCAAGTGTTGAGGTTTTTCGGATGCACTGGACATGCCAATACTAATCTATCTTCGCTAATTAGTATTTGCGACTTACGAGCAGTAAGTAGTAAACTTAGTGATGTTGTCCTTTGTCAACTACTACTGACAGAGGCGTATTTGTGCATACAGAATATGCATGTTAATAACTTTACATATTCAACGATTCTGTACTCGACACGACGGAAATTGACGTTTCTGGAAAAAATTTCACCCGGTGTGATATTCGACCTTCGGATTAGGATTAGGAATTATCGTTTAATTATAGCTTTGAATGTAAAAAGAACACGTCATGCGAATCCTCGGAATTGGGGACTGTTTAATGTTTTAAAAGGAATTTCCTTGAACCATTGTATTTTCTCCTTCTCTCAGTTTAGAAAGAGAAAGAACTTAACTTTTATATTTTGGATTATATTGTTATTAAGATTATTATTATTGTCATTGTCATATCTTTAGATCTATTTAGCCACTCTGGTGAAAGGAACACTATTACATTGCTTTTAGTGAAGGATATATTGTGACGTCGATATAACTGGAATATTATAAGCTGAACCCCGAAGAGCACACCGGGCTCTTTTCCGCTACATTCTAAAAAAAAAAGAAATAAACGGTTCTGAAATGGCCCGCACTTATTGTCCCGTCACCCAAGACTCAATCCTGTTTGTTCTTAAGTAAGCAAATATTGTTAGCTAGATCTAGATGATCTTATTTTGGTGAGGCATCTTTCAATCACGCCTTTTTTCCCACTGACCATCAGGCATTGATGTTCAAGTAGTATGGCCAAATTCGAGCAATTTTAATCGTTATACCGAGGTTTTATTTGAAATGAAGGATAGCATCAGTTATATATAGATGCATATTCTTACATTGAGACTATTTATTGGAATTTTGAAAAGGTGGACTATAACTCTATAAGACATAGCCTGTATGTATATACGGTTTTGAGATCTTGAACGAGAAACTTCGGGAGATATTTATCAACTTAGAAGTTGAGACGAACTCAGTTGTGGTCACTGGTCACTGGTCAGTATTATAGCAGATCTGGCACGGTTATGCACAACAGTGCATGTAAGGCAATTCTGCACGTTGCAGATGTATTCTCTTACATGAATCTCACATATTATGCATTATGCTACAGGTACGAATTTCACCTTCCCTCAACTCAACAGTTTGGACCAGAAATGGACAACTTCGAAGCCCATAAGAAATTATAACCATGGATCAAGTTACATTACAATACATAACAGACTCATATCCATACGCTCTATTATTTAAGCGACGTCAATATTGAGCCCCATACACTGTAAATATCAACAATATAGGCCCCTCATGCTTGTCGGAGCTGTATAGTTTTAATGCATCAATCAGGGGACAGGAATTCAGACGAATAACTAACCCAAGGGTTCTGGTAATCCAAACAAACAAAAAACCCCGTACAACTATATCCTAGAGTTGTAGATTTGTAACAACTGCGCTAGTACAGGAGTAATCAACAATTCGGCTCTCTGGCAGGCTAATAATTGCATTTGAGATCAATATTAATACTGAGTTAACATTAATGCTGAGTTAATATAGTGGTACCAGGTAGGAATCAACGTTTAATACTCGGGGTTTTATTATTATAAGTTAACGAAAACTTGACTCTTGATAAGTTTAAGAGGTCTCACAGATATGCGATACTGCTAAATATACTTATTGCGGCTGAACATTGGGACTCAAGAGGTGTACTATAAAGCGTGGTCATCCGAGATTGGAGATTATGGTGCAATATGAAAACAGAGTATTTTTGAGTTTTCATATGAATAATGTTTCATATGATTTAGTTTACAGATTTTATTTTATTTTCATCTTATGTCTCCGCTAGGCTTGAAAGACACTTTATAGCTCAGTAACACAATTTTGGGGAGCTGTATTAATAGTGAAAAATGAAGCTGACTATAGATGACTTTTTGTATTGTGGGTCAATAATGATTTATTGAACGAGCTTCGAAGCACCGGGTTTATAAAATTTTGGACAAAGTCACCAGTTGGCTGTCATTCTTCTCAGCTCTTGATCACTAGTTACTGCAAGGGTTTTCCTTCTTTATAACTAAATATACTGTAGATTTGAGACTCAATACTGGGTTGTTGATATAGTAATGGCAATATTATCGTTGTAATATCTTTACGTATCTTATAGCGACACTTCTGACTATCAACGTTCGTATATTTCAAATCTGATGTTCGGATGTATACTTGAAAAATTGATCCATGGCGGGCTTATCAAGCTATATTATTTCACAACGATACAAAATCAGCTATGTCCAACTTCCTTTGTTTGTTCAATATAATAAAGCAAATTAACTCAATATATAACAATATTGATAACAGCACTGTAATCCGTATCATAATAACTTAAAATAAAAAATTGTATTGCAACAAATAGTACCATTATTATGTATAATCAACTATATGTCCCTTATTAATTTTTCTGTACTTTTGAGTGAAAACATTTTCTGAAATAATCAAGTTAATTAAAACGGAAAAGATAGAGAATATTTAGATATCAGTCAAAGTTCATGTAAATTCCACTATTATATTTAAGAGCCCTTGCCTGCTCACTTAATTCATAAACAAAAGATAAAAGTTTCTTCTGAGCACAAGTACTTAGTTTTACAACTATAGAATACTACTATGTTCAGCCAAATTTGGATTATTCATCGATAAGGCAAATATTTACTGTTTCACCATGCTATCATGGATCTTAACACAATAGTTAGTCTAGCTGCTTACTATTGACAAATCTGTAACATATAAATATTTGGTGTCCTACCTGGATTCGGTGAAATGCATTGAAAGAAAAAATCCTTCTCTTCAATCGTAGGGTAGTTTCAGCTTGTGGAACATGTCCTCACACTTTCATTGAAAGAAAAAGATCTCATTCTTGAACTGTTCATGAAAATGTACCATTCCGTGCCCACGGGAACAAAAGGGCAGTGATTTCTATGAAGGAGCATGGAGGCACTCCTTGTGTTTGATGTGATTGGATGGAGGAAGCCAGACATTTGATTAATATGTTTCTGGAGCCGTTGACATCTCTGTCGACAGAGACATGGTGTCTTGTAACCTTCGATACGACCGTCTTCAGCATAAGTGCGAAGAGTCTTGTATTCAGGTCCGAGAAGAGCTTTCGCCTTTCGCCTCTTTAATTGGGATGGGTGTTTGCTGTTCATGGCGAATAATAGCCATATAGTAAGGACTTTGGCGCTGTAGAACGATACTAACGTTAGGCACAAAACTAATGGTTATTGGGGTATATAAACTGCATGGAATCGGGCTATGTGGCGACTTTGCAGGCTTGATTGTGTTGTATTTATATGCTGGACATGGTAACTCCCTGTCTAATTTCAATTTATACTATTTTGTTCCTTGTCGGCTATTTTTTGACGGGATCAAAATGGCACTTTTTTGAGCAGCTGTTGTTTACTTTTGGGAGCGTTGGGCAAAGGAATTGCCGATCGCTTCCAGAGAAGATCTCATCTATATACAGCATCAGTAGATACTTTTATTGAGAGTGAGATGTCAGGAATCACAGAGTACCAACACCACATTTAGTATTACCTTTAATATAAACCGACGACAAAAAAGTCAATCAACGTCCAAGATCAAGAAGGACTCCTAATAGTCGATCAGTGTTTAAGTTCGAAGAAATATAAAGATTCATAAAAAGTAGTCAATGACTTTAGGACTACAAGTTTTTGGGAAGCTCCTTAGACTGGAATCAATAACTACATTTTCCTGGTTATATTTGACTCCCTTATCACCTTATAGAATGGGATGCACACAAGTAATAAAAGATGCAACTATACAATCTAACAAACGATTTACATTCTGAGGTGGTTTTGACTGTTAAACTTAAACTGGACGACTCACATAACACATAGGATATGGTCTTGATACCTTCCAGGATATTAGATCGTGAATTAAGAAGTTCCAAATTGTAAACCAGAAGCTCCTATCGTTATGGTTTATAATTGATTAGACAAGTATAGGCTTTTCTGCAATTTCGTATAACATTTCGAGGATTCTGCTCTTCGTTAATTCCCCTATTAAAAACTAATAGGCTACACGTCTGTACAAGATCTTTACATACCACAACGTCTACAATGAAGGCTTGAGGAAAGAGAAGATGCAGATCGTACTGACCGAATGTTTATACAAGAAAAGTTCGTATATATGTCAGGAGAGATGTTGCGTATGTATGCACTTATTCTACACCTCATAATCTGCTTCAATCAGAGTTTAGAAAAAGTTAGGGAATCTGCTAAGAATTCAGAAGAACTTCGCTAATCCTATTATTGCATGCCACTTTTGAATATGTATAAGCGCCTTAGAACCTCAGCTCGAAGTGTACGTCACTTCATTCAAAATTCAATTCCACACGAACCTGTTTTCGCAGGCGTTTTATTAAAGTGCATATTACTAACGTTATGTACCGCAGCAGCAGTGCTGACCGTCTGTACAAAGCATGATTGAACTTAGAACCCTATTTCTTGACAACGGATGCAAGGCATCCTCGAATTACAAGGCATGAAGAGTGCCTGTACATAAAAAACCTCAGTGCACGGCTGGGATTTCTTTTGTTAGGTGATTACATAATTATACAATAAGAAATTAGATAATTTCCCAACTAGATGGGTTGACTTATGGAACAATAGAGGCTCGACTGGGAGTAAAAGAAGTGTATATTTTCTCTAACTGTGTTTGTAATTTGCCTACCTCTCTTAAGCACACTAATAGCGTACAACATACTGTAAATAGAATTTGTCTGTAGTTGTAACCTTATTCTCACGTTGATAGATCCTAGTTAGTTTTGAATCCACAAACAATCACATTCAAGTCTTCAGCCTCGACACGCTGAATGTACATTCTTTTGCATTCGATAATTTTAAAGAATATACGGATTAGAAACATACATAAACTTGCATTCTTACAGATTCAAGAGAAATAGTGCAGGAGTGGACATGGTCTAGAGAGTAGACTCTATTGTCCCTGAGTCACAACGACTAGCACACGCCCGTTTCAGTTTAATCGTCTATATGTTTGTCATCTGAAACTCTTGACACGATCGAATGAATATTTCTTTTTTTTCTATTTCATTCTTTTTGTATTTGTTCAATTTTCGGAACTTTCTATCGGTCAGTCATGACCTAAGTAATCAGGTATAACGCTGACTCTTCCGTTTCCAAGTGTGAAACAACTGTCATATACAAAATGCACGAATGGTGGCTAGTTGTAATATCAACACCAACAGCGACTTGTGTATACGCAATTCCGGTATGTTACTTGTGAAAGATAGGCTGCATAAATCGTTCACTCTCATAAGGTGTTTCAAAGAGCTCATTTTCATTCGAACCTTTCATGTTTGAGTTGGTCATTATACACAAGATCAGATCGATCCCAGTTTTAGCTCCCTAGTTCTACACTCTGTTTTATTCTCGCTTACCCAGTCACGCACTCCAAACCCTAATATTCTGTTGATTTCTCACAACTGTTAAAGCGCTATATTCACCAGTAGAAGCTTACAAATGATTTGAGGAGGCGCCTGAAACGTAAGTTACAAGTTTTAGCGGTAGTCCGCTCATCTATTATTGGACAAGGCAGTTTAAGTTTTGGTCATCCTGCACCAAGAAACATTCGCCCTAGTTATTGACAATGTTCTCCTTCCACCTTTTGGGGGGATGATATGCAGCATGGTGCTTCGTAAGTGCAAAATACCATAACCATGCAAGATTCCAGAAGCTGGGTATGACCCGCCTTTGTTTTACGCCTGCATTTGGTACACCAAACCCACACCACCCAAATTCGTTACGAATCTTTTGATCGTATAAAAAGAAAAAGATACCCATGGGGCAACGTCTGAAGTTTCTTTTAATCCGGTTTTAGATTCTTTTTCGAAGGAATTAAGAATTATTTTACCTATATCACTTTAATATAGATTTCATTTGTCCTTATTGGATACTCAACAAGAAGTATTTGAATAGGACTTCTCATACACCAAGTTATATCTTCAATTTTCAAAATTTAATACTTGGTTCTCAAAGCGATTTTGATACGTTTTTCAAATTCAAATTCACAGATTCTTAGAGTGCAAAAACCAGAAAAGAAAAGTTCTATGAACAAGCTTTTGTGGCTTATCACAACAGCGCTAGCCTGGTCCTCTTTGACAGGAACAGCGCTAGCTTCTACGCAATGTTCTGACGTTGAAGCCCAATGTTCAGGACTTGATCTCACTGTCCATTCCACGAATGCCAACTTCCCTCCTGCTGACATTGTTGTTTCCAATGTTAAGTGGACAGGGGGTGATAACTATGATGTTACCATCAAGTTTTCGTCTCAAGACTCGATGTCTTTGTTCTCATTGAGTGAACTGAAAATCATTGGTAACGTTTACAAGCTTCTTTACTCCAGAAACT
>JAJMLQ010000163.1:0-81201 GCA_030569715.1 Williopsis samutprakarnensis
GTGTTAGAAACTTGACATACATCCTTCTCACCATGCTATATGAACTCATCGCTATTGCTCGTGTTACAAATCCAAGTTCAGCTGCCGTTGAGGCCAAAGAGTGAGTCACCGACGTTTATATCTTTGTTGAGAAATTCACTAACAAGCGTTGTGTTCAAGAGTTGCTTCGACTATTGGTAGATTGATAATCCAAAATCGTGGTGTGGTTAGACAAATCAAGTCACTAGGACTTCAACATCTTCCAAAAATCATGACCAAAGATCAAGAACATCATTTTCAAGGTGAAAAGTTCCTCATGCTTTTCGATTCAAGTACATCTGTCCAATCCGAAATCCTTCGAACTCTAAGAGCAGATCCTCGTGTCATCAGATCGATGATTTTGAAGGTTAATGATAAAAAGCTTGCAGCAAGCAGTTCATACGATAGAATCAGATCTAGAGCTTGAACCTTCTCATTCGCTAACAAGAGGAGATGATACCAAGACACAACAAAATGCTGAATATTTCACCAAAGCAATAGCAAACTGTACATACACTATCCAGAATTATTTTAACGGATACTATAACATAAACTAGGGTGTAGAACTTTTGATTCTTTATCATGTGTATTTATTTTAATCCCTTTAGCCAAATATGTGTTCCTTAGCATTACCCTTTTCGATCAACTTTCTTAAGGTCTGGTCGTCAGCATCTGGGTCAACTGCGACAGATTTTGTCACTGGAATAGACCTTGGTGTACCAAATAGTGGAATTTCATACTTCAAGCTTCCTCTTATGATCAACTCGAATGGATGCTCAATGATTTGTTTCCATTTATCAGAATCATCCTCTACCTTGTGATTATCATCGCTGTCTGAGTTTGACCCTGTGCTATTTCGACCTGGGTTTAACAACTTTATGGCACTCTTTGCAATGACATGTTCCCTGCTGAATAATCCACTGGCAAATTCTAATGGTATTTCAAACTTTCTTGCAGTTCCTAACAAAACAGTTTGTGATTCTGACTGAGATTGGTCAAATATTGGTATTCTCTGGGGGAATTTATCAAGAAATGCCGATTTGGCAAATATATCTAATTCCAAAGTCGAGACCTCAATAGTAACGAATCCAGGGTTGAAAGCTCGGACACTCATATCAAAAACCAACTCGTCATTAGATACAAGAATGTCATCCACAGTATTGATTGCGACATCTTGGAGGTCTTTGGTAGTAGCCAAGAAGAATCCTGCAATGAATCCAAATGCAAGAAGACCAAAGACGAACATAAAGACATACATCGTATTTTTGATCATCTGTAGTTTTGAATGTTTCCTGCTGTTGAAGAAGTCATGTGGAGAATTCTGTTCTTGTTGCAAATACTGGTAGTTTGACCTCAGCTTGGATTTCTTACCACGCAAACCTCTTCCATTAGGTTCATCTTTAGCAAGTGAATCGATGTATCCATTGTTGCCTGCACTGTTAGCACCAACAGCACCATAGTGTAGTGACTTCCTTGGTAGGTAGTGCCTTGAAGCCTTGCTTCTCAAATTATTGTTGGCTCTGCTCACGTTCAAAGGTGTCAATTCATCCTCGTCTTCATAATCTTCATAATCGTAAAAATCAGGATAACCACCAGTACTTCCGATTTCCTGTTCTTCATCGTACCTATCAATATAATCTTCGATATTCACATCTTCAGGCACACCAGAGTATCTTCTCAAAGTACTTCCCTTGATATCAAACAACTTAGATGTTGTTGTTCTGAGTTGACTCTCTTTTTGAGCATTATTATTAGTGTTGTTATTATTGTTGCTGTCATGGTTGTTGTTGTTAGCAGCAGTGTTGAAGTTGTTTTTGTAACCCGAAAAGCTCATTGTACTTGTATTTCTTGATTTATCAACAGGTAATTTAACTCCAAGTGGTTGTTCATTTGTGACTAGGAGCTTGGCAGCATTATGAGAATCTTCTTCATTTTGAGAAGATTCAATTGATTGTTGTTCTTGTTGTTCCTGTTCTTGGCACTGTTGCCGGCACTGTTCGTCCCGTCCTTGTACCTTCTGTTCTTGTTGGTTTTGTAGACTTCCCTCGTCTTTACCCCATGTATGATCAATCGAAGTTTTATTCACAGTATTCTGTTCATGCAATGGGGTCTTTACAGTTTCTGCTTCGTCTTCAGAGGGAAAAGTTGATGACAACCTTTCCTTCGAAGCATCATTTGCCGCTATGATCAAAGGAGTATTCAAAGGTGAAGAGATATGAGTGCTGGACATTGGCATACTTAGATTCCTTTGATTTCTCATTGCTTTGGCATTGACAGATCCAGTAGACGTTATATTCTTAACAGCAGGTAAAGTGCTCACTGCATCTGGGGTACTTTCATACACAAAAGTTTCTTCTGAATCTGAATCTGAAGCATCGCCCACTGCATTAGCAATCTTCGCAGCAAATAAATCTGCCTTTGTAGCTCCAGCCTTTGTAATATTCCCATGGTTTTCAGTTGGGTTCAAGTGTTTCGTCCTATTCCTTATCGAGCCAGTGATGCTAATATTGTCGTTGTCAAGTGCTGCATTGCTCGTTTGTTGCACAATTAGTTGTTGGGGGTTCTGATCAATAAATAGTGCGCTCCTCTTGGTTCTCAACGACGACAGATTTGTAGAATTTGACGAGCCATTAATGAGATCACTGTTCTGACTTCCGATTGTTGATGCAGCGATTGGAAGAGTAACTGATGGAATATTGGAAGAATCCACTGTTTCGGTTTCAACAATCATTGATTTTGTTGTGCCTGAGACCTTTCCTCCCTTTTCAGATACTGAGCTTCTCGAAAAGGTCGCATTATTAAGGTCTGTTTTCTTCTTCAAAGTTAGAGGACCTTTGATTGACGCAGTCGCGTTGTTTGCCACCACATTGACATTGCTTCCTATGGCATTACTATCAGCTGGAAGCTCTTCATGTATCGAAGAGGTGCAGCTTGGAATTTTACTGGAAGGCGCTGTAGAAGCTAACTGAGTCGTTAGAACTTCTCCTGGCTTTGACGCACCTAGCAGTACTTCTTCCTGGTCATCAACTTTCCTGTCGTTGCTGTCTTGTACGTCCTGACTCTTGCCCGTGTTCTTCTCTGTACCCTGAATCACAATAGTTCCAGAGCTAGTATTACCCTTTTGGTCATTTTCGTTCTCTATTGATTGATCAACAGAGTGAGTATCACCATTTTCAGCGCTCTTTTGCTTAAGAGGCGTGCTTTTGTCTTTAGACATCTCCAATTCAACTCTGGTATCTAAATCATAAATTCTCCTTCTCTCCTGAAAAGTGCAGCTGTGTCTACTTCAGTAAACAAGCTCCCTGGTTCTATGAGTAAACGGAAGAGTGAATAACCCAAACGTAAGCCGATTCCCACGCACAAAAAGCGATAATCAAGAAATGAATCTGTAAAAACCTATGGAATTATACGAAACAAATAAATGAAAAAACGAGGGAAAAACTGCAATAAATGGAACCAAAAGAGCAAAATTTTGAGTATAAGAGAAAGGAATATTGAAATATACCTTATGAAGTACTGCTGTATTCCCCTTTATATTTTGAGCTCTGTGATAAAAAGTTTGAAACTGTGGTTTCCTTGTTTGTTTGCGTGAAGTTTCGCTTTTCACCGCGTTGTTTTAACGTTGCGGTTTTCCTATAACAAAAATTTTGTGAATGGGGGCGTTGTTGGGGGGTACACAAGGGCCAGCGAGCGGTACGGATTTGGTTGCCCAACTGTGAATTTTTATAGTCTACGTTGCGCTCATTTTTGTTCTTCGAAATATGCCCTCGGCGGTAGATTATGGGAAGAGACACACATCCAATTCACGGAAACGACCGTTCGTCGTCCGTCCACGAAAATTTCCTCTCTGGCAAGAGTATACGGTGTACGGGTGTTTTGTTCTCACTTTCTCTCTCTCTCAATTTTTGTGTTTTCTCTACTGTTGATCAGAAGAGGACGATACATTAGATATAACTGAAGAAGCAAAGGGTTTTGTGTACATCAAACACAAAAGGTAGAAGTGCCCGTTAGATGATCGCATTTACCCCTTCTCACCCAGAGGGTGGTAGTGGACTCAGCCGTAAAAAAGGCAACTTCTCCAAGAAGAACCCCTTCCAGAATTCATCTTCGAAGAACTTTGTGAGGAAGCCAACATCGTCTTCAAGCGCACTGGATGGATCAGCGGAGACGTCTAATTCCAGTGGTATAACACTATCACCTGAAGAATTAGCTTTGGACCCAGTTATAGGCGGGTTCCAATTCGATGCTTCGAAATTCCAACGTGTAAAACATGCGACCAGAAAGTTACCGAAATTTCTTCTTTATCAATCTTCAGTGCTGACAGATGATCACCCTTTCCAGGATCAGTGGGATAAGGAAAATCAGTCCAAAATGGCACTCTTAGAGAGTAAGGCATCTGATCCTTCTTCTCTCTTTGAAGAGTTTCAACAATTAAGAAACGCTGAGAGGAAATACATGGAAGAGAAGGGACTTGTGGACAAAGAAGGTACTAGAAAACTTTTAGACCAGGCAATTTCATTTAGAGGTTCATGCCATGATATGTGTCCTGTATACGAAAGAATACGAAGATCTGTGGAGAATGATGTTAGAAAATACGAAAGAGATCCATCAACTGGTAAGATATCAAAAAGCCGTGCAATAAAGGCATTCTCAAGACCTGCTGCTGGACAGCCACCACCGCTACCCTCAGATGTGAGACCTCCAAAGGTGCTTTTGTCAACATTGGACTATTTGATCGATAATGTATTGCAGGAATTGCCAGAAGCGCAATCTTTTATATGGGATAGAACAAGATCAATTCGTCAAGATTTCACATATCAAAATTATTTTGGTCCAGAAGCTGTTGAATGCCACGAGAAAATTGTCAGAATCCACATAATCACTCTACATGTTATGGCTAAGACTTCGTTTGAATTCTCAAGACAACAAGAGTTGGAACAGATGAATAAAGCGCTGAAAACTCTGTCTGAGATGTATTCTGAATACCGATCAAGAGGTGTACAAGCACCAAATGAAGCAGAGTTTAGAGCCTACTACATGTTGAGTCAGCATCGTGATCCAGAACTTGATCGTGAAATCCAAGAACTACCTAAGGAAATATTAGAGGACGATAAAGTTCAAATGGCGTTAAACATTAGAAACTTGATACAGACTAATATTGTTGAAAGGGGATTTCAATTTACCGAAAATGTCTTGGACCTTTTCAAGACGTTTTTCCACAATTTCAAGAGAGGTACATTTCCTTTATTAATGACATATATCATGGAAGTACATCTGAATGAAATCAGATTTTATGCATTTAAGGCTATTAAGAGATCTTTGCATACAAGGGCAAAGCCTTACCCTGTGAATTTTTTTATTGAACTGCTTGCATTCAATGATGAATCAGACTTGAGTGATTTCTGCAATTATTACGGTGTGCAAATCTCAGTATTGGAGGGAAAGAAATATGTTGATATTTTCTCATTGACTCATAATTCTCACTTGATTCCAGATCATAGACCATTTAGACAATCATTTTGTACTTGGCATGACTCCAAGGTGACCTCTTATAAGGATATTGTCAATATTGGCCAGTCCAACTTGGGGTTGACTTTTGGACACAATCCACGTTCAACAACTGTACCAACTTTTGGTTCTCAACAATCTATGTCTTTTGCATTCCAAGGCGCCGCACAGCATGGTCTACAGTCTGCACAACAGCAATCATCCTTTGGGAGTGTGAACCATAACACCGCAGCATTTCAATTCTCATTTCCAAGTTCAGAACCAAAAGTACAAAAGGCTACTCAGGATACGGAGGCTGTGAAAAAACAACAAAGAGAACTCGAAATAATTGCTGAAAAACAGCGTATTAAACAAGAGGAAGAAAGTAAAGCTAAGGCTCGAGCTGATGCCATTGCTGCTGAGAGAGAATTGGCACTTAAGAAGGTGGAGGAACAAAAATTATTGGAAGAAAAACAACATCAATTGAAATTAGAAAGACAAGAGAGACTGAGACAAGTTATTAATATTGTTGCTGATTCTTTGAGCTCAACAATTATTGGGAAGGTGGTTGAAGAAGAAGTTCAAAGTATTATTAAGCCGCTTGCTGATGCTAAAGTTCAAACGGAGAGACGTAAACAAGTGTTGTTAGAGTCCTATAGTCAAGGTCTCTATGAAGCATTCATCAGTGAATTGATCTATTTTGAAACTATGGATGTTATTGCAGAAAATTTTAGAAACAACAAATTGAAACAAAAACTGGTATTGAAAGTAATTAAAGTTGCAGCCAAAATCAAACAGAAACAAGAGCTGAAGAAGAGAAGAAGAGAGGAGTTTATGGAAACCTCAAGGAACTTCGGTATTCCACAGGCTTTAAAGAGGAAAAGAGTTCTTTCAGGTGCTGTAACCAGTTCTCTTGTTCCAAATAACAAACCAAGTGTTAAGCCAGTTGATTTGAGTGGACTTAACTTTGAACAAATGTTGACAAATTTAAGTCAGTTCCCCTTTGAAAAATACGAATTGCTTGTGTTCTTTGAAGAGTTTGAGTCTACAACTTCAAAGTTCCTGAAAAGAAAGTTCTGTATTGGTGAAGAATTGAGACACGTTTTCCATCGGGGTAGCACTGAACTTGAAATTATTGGATCTTGTGAAATCAACCCTCATATTTTTGAAAACGTAAATGTGCTTGTTTTCAATTGTGATGGTGTTGAGAAGCTCCGTGAACAGAGCCTGATACTTCGTGAATTGGTTGAAGGTATCTGTCTTAATACGAATTTCAAATTTCAAATTCTCATTGTTTATTGGGAGTTTGAAGGTATCATAAAGTTCTCCAAGGAAGATATATTGAACGAATTAGGAATCTCACCTAACAGTTGTGTTGAATCTATTGAACTCGTCAAATTGAACCCAAGCTTGAATTGTGAGCCGATTCAAAGCATTATTGATTCCATGGGTCTGAAAGTCGAGTTAAGTGCCAAGGGTGAGTACAATGAGAAGTATAGTAAGCCTAGACCTCTGAATCTTCTGAACAGGGACTCTAAAAAGCCTGTGAGTTCAGGCTCTGTCATCCATAAAGATGTTTCTGAGAAAAAAGTTCCACAATACCTCTCCCGTTATTTGGAATATTCACCAATGGGGAGACAAATTCCCAAACTGTTGTCAGATAAGAAGAAGAACTTGTTTAACGTTCCCTCAAAGAAGCCAATTGTTGAACCTAAGGAAGTTGCTAAACCTCTGACCACTGTCTTGGACTCTCAGTTCCATACTGCTAAGACACACAAGAAGAAAGTTGAAGTTTACACCACACCAAAACCAAAATCCTCCGATCTTTTGCAGACCCCGTCTTTTAACGACTCAAGCTCCATTTCAAACTTGTCGAATATTACATTTGCAAGCCGTTCAGCTTACACACCGTTGATCTTGAACAAACCAAATTTTGAACCTAAAACTACCCAAGAACACTCCCCTGATGTCATTGAAAAAGATGAAAGTGTACCACGTAGTATATTGGAATTGCGGAAGCTGGCAGCAAGTGTTAAGAAAAACTATGGACATAAGGATTGAGATCAGTGGTTTTTTGTTGAATGATCAATCATTTTGATCAATTTTGTGCATAGACCAAAAGAAATTACTCAAAAAAGTGGTCATTCCAATGGATTTGATGGGGTTTGAAATTGATGTTAAGGAGAGAACAGGTATCCTGGACAATTTGGTGTGTTCTTTCCGTCATCAATCGGTATATCTACTGTAATGTTTTCAATAGATGATATTTCTTAAGATATAAAAATGTCGATAGTATCAAAAAAAAAGCTTAATAGTTTTGTTTAATAGTTCTGAAATCTCAAATAAATCAATGGAGATATGGATTTGTAATAATTTGGTTAATCAATGAATAATAATGAGCCTGCCATGTAGATTGATATCTTAACCATTTAGTTAAAAAATTGATGACGAACGAATTGGTCCAACCATATAGCAAGTGAATGTAATCTGTTTCAACACCACATGATTGACCATCATAACAGTCAAAAAAGAGAATAATAAGACGATGATAACTCAAGTCAATTGAATTGTAATTTGAATATAGTTTCATTGTAGTAATTTGTAGTAATTTGTAGTAACATGATGCAAAATTGAAAGTGTAGAGAGTAGGGTATAGTTCTCAGAATCCGGCCCAGTACAATCCATCTCTGTAACCTTCGGATAGCTTAGCAGTGTTGACACCCAGCTGTCTGGCTTCCAACTTCTTGACTTGCCAAGTCAATAGACCAACAACCCTCTTCAACCAGTTCAATTCTTGCTGCTCAGAGTACTGGTGTTTTGGCACCAAGTACAGCGTAGTAACTAGTAATGGCACTGTAGAGCCCGTGATGAAACCTACAACTGCTGACTTGAAAAATGGTGATAGCATTGTGAACTTTGTGATGATTTCTAATTGATGATAGCAACAAACTTGGGTCTCAGGGATAGTGGTATCAGGGGATAGAAGAAGATCCTGGAAGGACTTTATATATTCAACTCTCGTGCCATCAATCTCCAAAATCAGTCTAAGCTGTTCTACTCCACCATCCAAACACCACATATATATTTTTGGGGCTTTTTGCGGGGTCTTGGAGATCACGCACCGGTCATTTTTTTTTCTTCTGCTCATCGCTGTGTCTTTGCTTATCGCTATGACGTCAAGCAGCTTATCAATTACACCCATCCACCTAGTACATCCATACATTCATATGTTTGTCTCTCATTCTCCCTTTATATATACATACGAAACACAGCAGCCAATTCATTTCTTAAGTTTAAAGAGCCCAAACAAACCTTTCTTCTTCTTTTCCGTTGGAACTTGGGGATCAGACTTAACCTGTTTGATTCCAGAGCCAGCGATTTTTTTCTTACCAGCGCTATAAGCCGAACCATTAGATATACTGTTTGTTATTGGACTGGAGTAAGACTTTGATCTCTCCACAGGTGTTGGTTCGGCATCCAACAAGCTCTTCACTTTATAAACCCCTGAACCGTGCGAGTTTCTTCTAGAACCGTTACCATACAGACCTCCTCCACTCTTTGGAGTTTGTAGATTGTCCATGAATTTGATTTTACCACTGGAATTAGTAGAAACCAAACCGAGGTAATCAGCCGGGTCATTGGCCTCGCTGGCAGTTGTATCAGTGGTTGTTGAGGTATTTGAACATACCAATGGGGTCCTGTATGGATCAAATATATATCTTGAATGCGCATTCTCAACTGGGGTCTCATATTTAAATGTCTCATCGTCGTCGCCCATTGAATCAAGAAACGCGTTGAGATCTGCAACGCTCTTGAATTGTGTCGTTTTTGTTGATTTCTCCATGCTGATCAGCGAGTCATCAACTAGAGTTGAAGGGATAACAACTGTAGGAACACACAGTTTGGTAGATGCATAGAATGTGATTCTCTTGTTTTTAGTAGAGAGGGCGTTGTACTTCACTTGCGTAGTGGACGCAATGAACAGATCAGGGGTGTACAATGTAAATACCTTTTTCAACAACTTTTCAACGTCTGCCTCTCTTATGAGCTCGACAGTGACACTAATCTTCAACTCCTTTCTACCCAAACTCTCCAAGAATTTGAAAGTGTATGCAACTATTCTATGCGCCTCATCTCTTATTCCCTCACTCCCGTATAACTCATCAACTTCTAAATAATCATAGGGTGGTAAATTCTTATCAGAATCAACTGGATCATCACTTTCGTTAGTATTTGCTCTATAACCTCCATAGTAGTTCATTGGATCAAGCGCAACCTTTTCAGGAATCTGTGCCATGATGACTAGATGATCACCATCTTTAACAACCTGTTTCAAAGTCCAATCCAAAGCGCTCCAGGTATGGCGCCTACCGCTAATATAAACAGCCAAATCTCTTAAACTTGGGGGCAGCTCTTCATTCAACGTGGACTCATTCTTAGGTAAGGGGTCCTGCGACATTGATTTCAAGTTGTGGAAATGGGTTTGTATATACGAATTCATCCCTTCATGGGTAAAAGTTGTGGAATAAGAGTTGTAGTTAGCAATCGATGGAGCCAACACGTTTTTGTTGTTGACCGTGGTTCCAATAAACTTATCAACGTTGGTGGTCATTGACATATGATTTGATTCAAGCTTTGTCAAGTCCTGCATTGGTAGGTAATCATTACCATCAAATTTGAGATTTTCCAACGAGACCCCCTTCCTGAATTGAGCATCCATCGCCATCAGCTCTTCAGGGGTCATATCAACAAGAGACTTCTTCCTTGAAGTTTCAATATCATTAACAAGATTCAACGTATTGTCTCCATCGTTACGTTTCAATATCGACTTCTTTGGAGGTGGGGGTAACTTAGGAGCCTTTGTGGAGGCTGCTAACGTCGAAGTCATGTTCGGGGTCAAAGAAGGACGACGGCCATATGGAATCTGGTTGAAAGAGTCAAACAAATCGTTGACATCAACCTTTGCTTTCGAGTCAAACCCATAGCTCAGGTCCAACGCTTTCTTCCGCTTTGTTGCGTACTGCGGTGGAATGTACAGCGGATCATCGGGTTCAGTTGGCGTAAAGGGAGTAAGCGAGTCGAATGACACCTTCCTCTTATATGCAATTGTCATTGTGCAATATCCAAAAAATGGCAGTTCTTGATGTGTTGAGTTCTTGAGATACACAACAGGGATGTGAATCGTGGGAACTCTTAATACAAAACGGGAAGGGGTATTGCCTGCTTCTTAAGCGAATTGTAAACTGTGCGAAACACCAAGAGATATATAAGAAACACACACAATACAGAAGCTGCGCAAACACCCTTGCATTTGCTCGCTGCCGTGTTGAAAATTTCCTTGCGTGACTTTGTTGTTCTACGGAGACCACCGTTTTTTTTTATGTCTATTTAGCCTTTTTTATTTATTTGTTTGTTTATTTATTTATCTTGTTTTTCTTTTGTAATTTACAACATTTCGATCTTCGTTTACAGTTCTTTGTCTAGTCCATGTAAATATGTAATTGTATCATACGTGTTAACCCTGAATTGTTACTACACCATCTTTCTTTCAATTATTATTGCCATTCTGTTCCATTCAGTGCTTGGTGCCTTATCTTAGTACTTGCCACGTTTTCTCCCCTATGTATAAAAAGTGTACAGCACTTTTTTACACAGCCCTGGCAAAAAAGGGAACAGCTGCAAAAGGTTGGCAAAAATTAAACTGTGAAGAGAAAGAGAGAGAGAGGAAGCAAAAATAAGTCTTGGAATTAGAATTTTTAACAGTTGATGATATTTATCTCTGTTTTATTTCTTTTTCATCTTTCCAAATCTTTTAATCATAGTGTCGATAATTTTTTTTACACCATTAGCATGAATCACAAGACACAATAAACTGGCGTAGCCAATCACAATTTGAAATGTGTCACAATTGCCAATGAAGCCCATTTTTATTGTTTTTTCCTTACACTTCCAATCCCCTTTTGTTTCTTCTTGTCCCCGGAATTCGGAACAATAACGCAGCATCGGAGTTACCCGGTGTATGCTCTGCTCATATAAGTCGTAGTAATTAAGTAGTGCCTCTTATCCACTACAAACTGGATATGGCAACTCTTCAGGGACTACAAAAATACACTATATAACGGAAATGCATGAGATGCAATCAAACTTTAGACAACGAGTTCCATCTCCAGGACATTATTATATCCCCTAAAGCTCCTGCAAGAAAACTACAACAAGCAATATGACAAAAAATTGATATAAACAGGTAGAAAAAACCAAGAACAACAAAAGCTCAATAGTTAGTGAATGGATTCACGGCATGGACAGTCAAACATGGTAAGGCCATACCAATCTCAGCTCTCAATAGGATTGGAACTTGGCTCAATTCGTGTATCTCTTGTACAAGATCGTCACCTTCAACTCTTAGAGGAACATTTTTGAATAAGTCATCCAACGTTTTATGATTCATATCAGGAATACTTGGAGGTGTCAGTTTCAACTTTGCAAACTCTTCACACATAGACTCATCAGCTGATGAACCCTTCTGCAACTTTGAGGCAATCTCGTTAGAGCCTATCTTAAACTTGTTCTTGATGGAGTTACGGTAACTCAGAGGCTCGCGCTCGTCATCTGGGATGTAGGTGGCAGTATCAATACCCTTCTCCCAATATAGCTCCAGTACGCTGTTGGCATTGTCAAATTCAGCCTTCTTTAGAGGTAGTTGATCTCCATGAACTCTCTTCTCGATTCCAAATTCTGGAATGAAAACGTCAAAGGCACTCTCATAAACTTGTAACACTGTAGCCATAACAATCACTTGTCCCGTAGAATGTGCAATTTTGTTCAATGTTTGGCACAAAAGAAGGTGAACACTTTGATCCTGAGCAGCTTTGGCACAATCCTTTTTGAAATTGCAGTACTCTGCAGTCATCTTTAAAGACTCCAAATCTTCATCGGTAACAACAATAGTTTCCTCGTTCCCTTTCAAAGTCTTCTTCAACTGTCTATGGACAATGATATCAGCATAACGTCTCAAAGGTGAGGTGAAGTGGGTATAGAGAGGTAAGTTGAAGTAAAAGGATAAATAATTCTCCGGTTCAACTTTACCAGCGATAAAATATTTCGATCTTGATAACGCCTTGTACAACAAAATTTCAACACATTCTCTGGATACTTTATCTTCAATGTTAATGATTGATGACACAAGAGATGCTGGTGATGAAGTATCAATCTCAAGTCCCATCTGTGTAACTTTGCGTTTAAAAGTCTCCAATTTTTGCAAAGTTGGCATTGGATGTCTTCTCAAGAATGCAGTATCTCCTAAGATGGCGTAGACACGTTGAGCCACGGTACTATTGACTTTCAAAAGAATCTCGTTGAGTACAGAACCACACAAGCTCGATTCAAATAGGTTCAGGTTTAGACGAACTTTTTCGTCATCAACTTGGTCCAAAAGTGAAAGGACAACATTGCTATCCAATTTAGGACTCTCCAATCTTTGACGTTTGAATTCTCTGGATATCAAGGCAATTGTCTTGACGTAATCCTTCGAAGCGGAGGAGATGTTACCAGGTTCATCTGCATTTGCAAAAATTGAATCAATGTCGTCATAGGATAACAAATTCTTTGGTTCCACAAAACTCTCACCAATCCACACGTTATCGATTTCAAAAGTTGCCGTGTCAATCTCAAAAGCTACTGATACACTGAGGCTCTTTTTTCCTTTCTTGAAACTGACCAAGTCGTTCAAAAATTTAGGCAACAGTTGAACAGTCTTTTGAGCTAAAAAGACGGAACTGGATCTCTTTCTCGCGCTTTTATCTAAAGGTGAACCTTCTTTCAAATATTGCGTAACATCAGCAATGTGAACACCGAGCTCAATCTTTTCATTGTCAATTCTCTTCACGTGGATGGCATGATCGCTAAACTCACCAGTCTCTGTGATGGCCAACACATACTCATCGGTGAAATCGCGTCTGTTTGCAAACTCTTCATCCAAGTCCACATTATCCAAATCGAAATCATTACGCTCCACACCATCGTTATCCAAGTACTCCTCGCATAAAAAGTTGTTGTCTCTGAGAATAGCATCAACTTCAATCTTTGGATCGTTAATGACACCCAATTCGGATATCAAAGTACCAAATGGATGTAAAGATGTAATCGGCCAACGTTTTATAGATGCGACAAACACTTTGTTCAAGTACTTATCAACATTCTCAACAAAGTCACGAGGTGCCTGTTCTGTTGGAATAGCAATCAATGGGACTTTCTTATCTGTAGGTTTGAACCAAACAATTTTAGGTCTTTGAACAGGTTGTGTCTGTTCTTTAACCTGTTGCGAAGGTCTCAGTAAACCTAGTGTACCTGCAAACAATTGACCAGGGATACGGTCAATCACTGCAACAACATGTCCAGCGTATAGTGGCTTATACTCATCGCTTATCTCCTCTTCTTCAACTAGCAACAGTGACTGTCCTTCAACTTCAACGTCATCGTTCTTCTTTAGAGTTGGACGTTGTTTTAAAGAGCCCCTTCTTTGCAAACCATTCTCAGATTTTGATTCGGACCCTGATGAAGATGCTTGGGTAGCACCCGATGTATGCGTTGAGGCATCGTTATGAACATCATCAACGATGTCACCTGCAGAAGGTCCATTAGAACTACTGCTATTATCCTTACGTCTTTTCTTTTCCTCCTTTTCTCTTTTACTAGACCAAACTTCATCAACACTCAACAGTTCAACGGCAACCAAGTCACCCTCCAATGCTCTGTTACGGTCCTTTGAGCCACAGATGAAGATATCCGCATCGAGCAAGCCATCAGTCGACACATAGGCATCAGATCTGTTCTTCTTGTTGACTCTCAAAGTACCAACCACTAACCGGCCATCAGCAACCAAATCTGGGATTGACGACTGTGGTAAGTATGGTGCAAACAACGACTTACGACCACTCTGTGATTGAAATCCACTTATGGACGAGATCGAGCCACCACCGTGCGATCCGCGAGATCTATGGCCTGGTACAAATCCGCCGCCGGCACCTGGTGGTTGTAAGAACTTTCCATTATCAAGCTGCTGGGAGTGATTTCTTCCTTGTCTGGTTCTATTGTTATTACTATTGTTGTTGTTGCTGTTGTTGTTGCTGTACTGTTGGTCAAAAGATCTAGAATTTGATCTGTAGTGACCAGATTGACGGCGTTCGTGCTGTTGATGATGCGAAGGTGACAATGTATTCTCTCTTGGAGGGAACTGGTATGGATTTTGCTTTTGAGGAGAAGCCATCGATCTTGACCGCTGATGACCCTGCTGTTGCGAGTGCATCGATGGTGGCTCAACAAGAGTTGGAGGGAACTTAAACCCAGAAGGAGGAGGCATAGACGAGCGGCTCTCGTCGTTATTGCCAATGTCAGGTAATTCCTTACCAGCTCTCTGGGCCTGGACCTGAGCTGCCGCACGCTTAGCCTCGTTCAACCCCAACGAGTGTCTTCTGAGGTGTCCTTGTGCAGCGTTACCCTTGGAGCCCGAGCTGCTGCTGTTCATAGTCGATGATGGCATTGCAAATGAGCCCATTGCACCCGTCATGGAAGACGACTGGGCACGTCTATGCGTACTGTTCGAGCCACCGCCCATCCCATTACCACCACCACTGCCACTACCGGTTCGTCTGTGTATTTGAACAGGCAGGTTACCACTACCACTGCCACCAACCACACCGTGTGTACTCGAGCTCGAGCCCAACCCAGAACCCAACACGGAACCTGAAGGCGAAGCGGTTTGCTGAGCCAAGAGTTGATGCTGTTGCTGCTGGACAATTTCCAATTGGCGCTGCAAGGCTATCTGCTCCATCATCAAGTTTGTCAGTTCACTAGGTGATCTTCTATGCGCAATGTGGATCTGTTTTGGGTTCTTGCCACCGGTCGTTGTCGTGAACGACGGCTGCTGTGGATTGAATCTCGACATTGGGGGGGGGGGGCAATCTTCTCCAAATTCAGTGGACAAAAAGGGAAAGAATCAGGTATGGACAACCAAAGGAGCGTAAATCAGTAAGAAACGGTTGCAGATAGCGTGTAAAGGGTCTGCTACGTTTGAGATCCCTGTTGTGCTGTTGTCTCTGCGTACCTGTGGGAAATCGTCAACACGGAGTCAAAAGGAATAAGACTGAGACTGGAGGAGGGCCAAAAGACAATCACACTTCCTATAAATATCAACGCGTATTTGACGTTTGTATGCGAATTATCAATTTCCAAACAAGCAAGTAGTTGATCTCACTGTTTCTCTCTTCCCAATCAACGGTAGAACTTGCTGTATTGTTCTTTTACTGATTTCTATTCAAGTCGATTGCTCATTCCGTCTTCTATTTCCAATTGTCAAAAATTTCCCACGCTGGTAACAAATACAAATTTCTCGCCTCTGAAAGGCCTCTGTGCGGTGGCCCTTTGCGGCAAAAACAACGCAGGCAGAGCGGGAGGGCGAGGGTAAAATTAGTGGGAGGAGAGCTAGCGCGAACGTGTGTGTGCGTGTTGTTTGCCAGCGGGGGGGGGGGGTCAAAAATAGCTCTGCCTGGACGGAACTGCTCTGTCTGGGCAGGAAGCCCCAAATACGTGACTTGAACACCCTAACAAAGCGTGATTATGAGCCCGAAGTGTATTCAGTTACGGGGACATTTTCCTGCTGCCAACCTGCAAACAGAGCCTGCGCTCGCCCGTTTCTTCGCTTTCTGCTCTCCAATCCAAATTTAGATTTAAGGTTGTAGAGTCACGTCATAGGGGGTTTTCGCTTTTTTGTTCCAGCGCTATTTAGAGAAGACGCTACCTGCTTACATAAGCTCAATGGTGTGATTACATAATATGGCCATTGAACTTACGTAAGCACGCGTTCCCAAAGGAACAACACATAGAACAGAAAAACCCACCTGGACATTATACGCTTTACACAACCAAAGCCAGAAACGACAAAGAGCAGCACAAGACACGACAAGACCGGCCGATCCCGCTACACACCGTCCGTGGCCGAAAGAAAAATAGAAAAAGTCCGCTAGTGGTTTCTGCCTACGCAAAAAAACAACCACAAAAACCAGAAAAACAAAAAACGAAAAACCACAAACAGATGGAATGTGGAGCTGATAGTGCTCCATGAAAGGGGGAAAAAGCTAAGGGCAGAACTAAATTCGGGAAGAGAACAATGGGACAGCTCATATCACAACCTCTGACGGATAAGACCGTCGAGCACAAGACGTTGCCGAAGTTCAGCTATGCGGTAGCCTCCATGCAAGGCTATAGGCTTACACAAGAAGATGCCCACGCGGTACACTTCCAGAGAGATCTGCCCTTCTGGGACATTGACGGGAGCCTACGGTTGGTAGACGTGAAGATATTTGCGGTATTTGATGGTCATGGCGGCTCGGACTCTTCCAAATACCTTAGTCATGAGCTTGTGGATGTAGTGTTGAGCCAATTGACGCACAACCACGGCAAGAGCGACGATGTGGATTGTGGTTTGCGCTTCAACACTACACAAGGACTGGTGATCCATAAGATCAAGGCGGCATTTCTCCAGATGGACCAGCGCCTGTATCAGCACCTTAAGTACCATGGGTCGCAATGCGGCTCTACTGCCATTGTATGTGTGCTCGTTGATAATGAGCAACTGTACTCGATAAATACAGGCGATTCGAGACTGGTGGTTTCGTACGAGGGATGTGCCAAATCCCTGTCGTACGACCACAAGCCAACACATATTGGGGAGCTCATAAGGATAAATGACGCCGGAGGCTCTGTGTCATACAACAGAGTGGGGGGAGTGCTGGCACTATCGAGGGCATTTGGCGATTTCACCTTTAAGTCGAGAAGACTAGCAGACAACCAGACTTTGCACTCTGAGGAGACCCAGGTGACGGTGGAACCGGAGTGCATAACCCATCACCTCTCGATAAAGGACGAGTTTATCGTGCTGGCGTGCGACGGTATATGGGATGTGTTCACAGCACGTGACCTCGTCCATTTCATAAGGCATTGTCTTCTATTGGGTATGGTGTTGCCAGCAATAACCGCAAAAGTGCTCGAGCATAGCATCTCACTGGCCAACCAGCAAACGGGCGCAGGCTTTGACAACATGACAATGATCATCATCGCCTGTCAGCAGCAAGGCGAGACCTTGGAGCAGTGGTACAAGAGACTCAAATCAAAGATTGAGCTAGAGAAGTTTGGATAATGACTCCACCTTTTTGTAAGCCATATCTCTCTTTTGCTTTAGCTATATCATATCCACATCTGGCACTCATCCCTCGGAGCATCTATCCAGATGTAGCAAGTTACTCGATGCGGACATTTTAAAATTTGTTTTCCCGTCTTACGTAATAAACATGCCATTTTTTCCCTATGCCTTTGCTTCCCTTCCCTGCTCACTGCGTGGTTTCCCGGTATTTACAACTTTTATGTCCCTTTTACCCTTTCCCACCATCACAACCACCCTTATCAGCCCAGATTGGTTGTGTTTTGCGCTGTCGTACCGTACCGTACTGTCGTTCCATCTCTACATCGAGGACACGGTTTAAGAGCACAATGTATGTTGATCCTGTGCTATCAGTCGTTGAACAGTCAGACCTTAGTGGTAGCTCGATACAGCAGCTCACAGCGAGCTTCCCGTCGTACTACTCCAAGATCACCGCGCAGTGCTCCGCGGTGCTGAAGGTGTATAAGCGGCTCCTATCCATTCAGTACAAGCTGAATTCATGGGAGTTGGCCACATTGAGACATAGCGTGAGCTTCAACTTCCAACTGCACACGGATGCCCGTAAGTTCGACATCAAAATTGCACAGAAGGCATTGCAGAAGTGTCTAGAGTTGGATGCCGAATTGGACTCGATAACCACGGAGAAGATTGCACATTTTGTTAAGGTGATTCAATCTCTGTCGATAGAGGAATACCTCTCTGACCCAGGCACCTTGTTGCTGAAGATTTACTTCAAGGCGATACACCTCAAGACGGAGCTGGTGCAGGACGTGTCAATTGCCTATACAAAGGCCAAATTATTGATAATAAGTTATGAATTGACCCAGATAGTGGACACCATGGACAACGAGGAGAACTCCATCGTGCCAGACAACACGGATTTCCAATCCACCTTGCACTCGTACAAGGATTTTGTCGCTGTGTTAATTGACCAACTAGACAGAGCCGTTGAGGAGAAGGACATGGATCAGATTGAAGAGTGCTTAGGCATCTTGAATGACGTTGAAAAGATGTACGAGTCTGTCCGTGTGAACTTCTTTATCAACGAGGAGTACAACGAATGGGAACAGGACACTCAGAACCTGCTCTTATCAGCTGCTGCATCCACAGCAGGCTCGGACGAGTACCAGGATGCCAAATCTCAACAGCGTTCGAGAAGAACGTCCTTAAGCTCCACAACTTCCTCGTTGAACTTCTCAACGTTGTCATCCCGTGTCACCAACGGTACCATCTCTGAGGAGTTGCCTTATTTGATGCAAGCGTTTAACGAGGCGAAGAACCTCGAGCAGGAGATTTCCAATTATCAACCGCACGTTAAGTCTCCTCTCTCGAGATCTACGTCGATAAGCCATAGGGTCAATCAGCATGTCCACGCTGTACCCACAGCCACGTCTCCAAGGCTACCATTCTCCTCCTCATTTGGTGGGTTTGGTTCGCATCAAGATTCCGCTTCTTCACACCTTCAAGCTGGATTCACGGCTCCAAAAGTTGGATTCCAAAGTCCACTCCTGAATAACCTTTACGGTATTCATTCAACTGCTAAGCAGGCACCAGTAAAGAGAATGAATTGAGACTCCCATACGTCGATCTCTTTAAGAACACATTCATGATATCATTTGCATTTTTTTTTCACCACTACTATACACGATTCCGTTACATATGTTAGATAAAGGTGATATATTCAGTTAATCAAGGGAGTCAGGTTCGTAGCAGTTAGAAGGCGATTTGCAACCAGATTACCATCATCTTGTAGTTGCTGACTGGCTTTCATCAGCTGGTATTTCTTCAATAGCTTCTTTCTCTGAAACGACAGTGGAATCCATGGGAAGTAGCCCTCCTTCTCCTGAAACCGTAGACCTTGGACAGCAGCAATCATCACTATCCAGTATAGATTATAGCTGATCACAGAGCCGTATGTTGCTGAGTTTGTCCATCCAAAGATCGCAGAGAGGATCATCCAAAACCCATCCATCTCTCCATTACAGCAGTTCACATGCCACAAGCTGTTGACTATGTCATATGAACCAGGGCCTGAACCAACCTCTGACATATCCTGACCGTGGCATAGGTCGATATAGTGTTGCAATTCCAATTGCCAGATCCCCTTTGAGAAAAGACCCGAGGCAATGAGGTATAGCAGACACGTTGTAGAGATGAGGAATATCTTCAGAGACATTGAATTGGACGATCTGTAGAGGTAATACCCAGCAATCGAGGACACGATGACGGCAACCGTGGCACTCAACGGGATTGTAGATAGAGGTTGTGATATACCAACGCCTCCAACAAAGACAAATGCCTCCAGAGACTCCCTCATGCACGTGATGAACGGTAGGAAGAATAACGAGTACCTCTCCATGAAGTTTTTCCACCTGGATTGGCCGGTATCTGAAGCACTATCTCTGTTGATGAGCAAGCTTGCCAACTTGACACGGAATTTCTCCTTCAGCTTGGACAAGCGTAGGAAGAAGAGTCCCATGACACTTATGACCACGCTAGCTAGCAGACTCAGTACACCTTCGTAGTAGTGCTCACTCAGCGACCATAGATCGGTGCCTATGATGTAGAATACCATGATGAAAACACCCCCGATGATTAACGCAACGAATAAACCCAGTAAACTACCCATCCATATCTGTAGCTTGAACTGTCTGTAGAGCTTATCACCTGTGTCTGACAGCTCAACAGGCTGGTCAGGCTCAACACCGGCAGATTGAAACGTATCTATTTCTGCTGAAACGCTCTGTAGGCCTTGCTCTTCGAAGTCCTTCGCATGGTGGACTGCTAACGATTGTTTTACAAAGGCCAGCAAGATGGAGACGATGATGATGATCTCCAAGGACTCTCTCAGAATGATAAAGAAGATCTCGAAAGAGAACAGCGATTCCCAGCTCATCGTTGCTTGATTCGTAACTTTTGTATACGGTGACAGCTCGGACTACTGATGGAATAGATAACTTTTATTTACACTGTGGCACTCGGGTGATTTCGGGTGTTCTCGGCTTTCACCACTTGATTGGGAAAGTAAACAACAATTGCTCAACAAAGTGCCATTTTGCTGTAAGCTTTTCCATTTTGTTCCCTGTCGGCTATTTTTTGACGGGAAAGTGGCATAAATTGAAATTTGATAGGGAGTCACCATGTCCAGCATAAATACAACACAATCAATCCTACCAAGTCGCCACATCGCCCGATTCCATGGTGTTTATATACTCCAGTAACCATTGTTTTTGTGCTTAACACCGGTGTTGCTCTATAACTACAGCGTCAAAGTCCTTACTATATGGCTATTATTCGCCATGAAGAGAAAATATTCATCCTAATCAGAGGGAGGCGAAAGCTCTTCCAACACCTGGATACAAGACCCCATGTCTCTGTCGACAGAGATGTCAACGGCGCCAGAAACATATTAATCAAATGTTTGGCTTCCTCCATCTAATCGCATCAAACACAGGAGTGATCTATGCTCCTCTAGAAAAAATCACTGCCCCTTTTGTGCCCTGGGCACGGAATGGTACATTTTCATGAACAGAATATCATGATTTCAATACATTAATAAATGCCTTTAACCAATCAACTGACGGAATCCAGGGAATCTGGCAACGTAGCCATCTTCAACAGCGACGGAACCGTCTTGTTCTCTCTCGTGAATGGCGTTCTGGTATTCCTCAACTTGTTTAGAGAGCTTGTCCATGGCTTCCTTGGATACACCAATCTCAAGAGCCATGTCTTGGTGGAGCTCATCGTACCAGAACTTTTCGTCTCTTTGGATCAAAGTGCCGTTGACAGCCTTTGCCTGTGCATCCTCCCTGAACGTGGTGAATGGGCTTGACATCACAGCTGCGAACGTCTGATCAGTAGAACCGTTACCGAAATTGCCAACTGGGCTTAGCGTGAATGTGGAGGTACCGTTCTGGTAAGATTCCAGCACAAACACTTCCCTATCGTCAATGACAACCCGTGAGCCATACACATTGGTGACGTTGGCGATGTAGGTTACGTTTGGAGGGATGATAGGCTCGGTATCAACGGATATCACCAAGGGATAGAACTTGACGCTCTTCACATTTGTAGAGACATCACCAATTTGTAGCTGTGTGGAATGTGTAGATGCAACAGTTGCAGTGATGAGCTGTAAATCACCATACCTGTAATAGTCCTGTGAATCTACAAACGAGGCCTTTGAAGTACAGTGTAATTCCACAGGTATCTCAGAACCGTTCCTCAAGGTGTAGGTGAAATTACTCTTGACATCCGCAACTGCATTGGAATACACCAGCTGTTGCATACGTGGAGGAGTATTCATGTTGTGATGTTCTCTGAAGGTTGTGGAATTCTTCAGATCTAACACAGAGCCCTTTGCACTTTCAATCTCTTCAGCTTCCCAATGTAGCAAAGCAGCAGACGCTATCCAATTTTGACCCACAGTACCGTTTGCAGTGCCGTTAGTGATCACGACATCCAGTGCAGCGCTTGTCTTCCACAACTCTGGGATCATCGCACTAAGGTCAATCTCCAAAGCCTTCACATCCAGTGCATTAACACCGATTATAGGTCTCCACAACGCAGGAGAGATACCACCTGAAAAGATAACCGGTTCCGGCGCGGCTACGGATACCAGCTTGTTATTCACATACGTGTTGATGATACGAACTGGCCCATGTCCCAGCAGTTCGTGTCCATTTGGAGCAAAATACTTTTTCTCGTCCTCCAAACTGTTGGAGTACCAAAACTCCTCCTCGGCATTTCCAGAGATAAACAACGCCAACTTCAACGCCGTGGTGTTCTCAGATACCGTTGGAATCGAAAACGACAATTTGTCGTTAGGATAGTACAACAATGGTGTTCTATTGGGCAGTGGTTTGATCAATTTCGTCACCTTGTGGGCCGGATGGTTTGTCACCGTCATGTGGTTGAAGATGTCATCATCCGAATTTGGATCCAGGTAATACTTTACGCTCAGAGTCGTGTTGAAGGCTCCGGTGAGCTTGCCTCTAATGAGGTTATCTAGCTGTAGCGTCACAGACGACTCTCCGTCTTGGAATAGTGTCAGATACTTGGAAACATCCTTCTCAACTGAGGTATAGACCCATTCTCTCCCTGGCTCTGCTGTGGAGGTTCTCCAGACCGGCACGTCATTGATAAAGACATGTGCCAGTCTGTCATATTGGATACCGTCAACAGTGGTGTTCAACTCCAGGACAACCCTGTTGAACTTGCTATCAGTTGGAGGATTAAACCACCTCTTTGCCGGCACTCCCCAGGAGTTTCCAAACGAATTCTCCAGAATCACCTCTTGATACACCAGATCGTCGTACAGGATGGGCAGTCTCAGTTCAAATGTCTCCTTTGGCGCAATTCCGTCAGTAGACAACCACCATCCCAGCACCGCACCGAGGTCAACACGGGTCAACAGCATCAATATCTTGATTACAGCAAATAGGGAACACACCCTGTTCAGCCAGGTCCACACTGTCAGCAACGTTTTGTGCCTGTTCACTGACACACCGCACAGTTGTTTCTCAACATCGTATGCTCTTCTATTCTCTTTCTGCTCCATATTCTCGGTAGTAGAGCTTGTGAAGGAGCTCATTGGCTGGCTTGAGTGTGGGTGTTTTACCGATGCTTTCCCCATAATCTACGACAACCACCTGCCGGGACCATTACCCTGTCGAAGCCACAAAAAGGAAAAAAAGACAAATTATCCACGGGGACACACGAGAACTGATTACATAAGCATACAGAGCATTGACCGGTTAGGGGGCACATTACATTACGCGCACATACGTTGTGCGTGGTGGGTTTAACCCGCGTCTTGTGTATATTTATCAAAGGTTACGGATGAGCGCTACACCACGGTGGATTAGCTCAATTGGAGGTGTTTTTCTTCTTTTCCTCCCACTGAAGCCTCCACTCAGGCCCTTTAGCCATCAGGAGCAGCACAATGGCAAAGCCAATGATGTCCAGTAGTGCGAGCCCTGTGAAGCACCACCCAAAGCCCATCTTATCAGTTAACTTGCTGATGAGCACAGAAGACACTGCTGCACAGGCGTTTCTAAAGAAGTTTCCAATGGCAACGTTTGTAGCAGCTTGGCCGGAGGAGCACTCTGTGAGATACGTAGTCGTGACGACAAACACCCACGTCATACCAAAACCACCGAGGAAAGTGAAGACAAACACTGCAACAACGTGAACGTGCTTGTCAATACACCATCCATACCCGAGCAAACCACCCATACTTATAGCCAAACCAATCAACTGTAACGAGAAACGATGTTCTGGGACGTAACGGTCAGGATGCTTGCGCTTCATCCTTTTTCTCAGGTGATCCGACAGCCTCCCACCAATCAAAGAGCCCGTGACCAACGACACACCAGGACACACATATGAAAAGGACTGCTCAAGGTGTGAGAAGTTATAGTCATCGTGTAACCGTCTGGCAAACGTCACAGACATACCGTAAAAGCCTGCAAAGAGCAAACCAGAGTTGAAAGAGCACAGGAGCACAGGCTTATACTTCAATATTTTCCAGTAACCCTTCAAGCTTGGTTTTGGTGGTTTCGGATAGTTGGCAGCCTCCTCCTCTGTTATTATTCTTTTCTGGATGAGATGAGGACGCACAAACCATCCATTCATCGGCACCTTGGAGCCATTGCCCACCAGACATCTCAACGTCTCTGGGAGGAAGAACAGGATCACCAAATACACCACCGAGCCCAGAATGGCTAGAAACCCAAAGATCCATCTCCAGTGACCACCACTGCCAATAACAGATAGAATAGGTCCCAAAATCGGACCCAGCTGAGGACCCATCATGAAATACGAGATGGCCCTAGCCCTCTCCTTCGGAGAAACAAGGTCAGCTATGGTTCCAGCACCAACGCTCATCACACTCGACGCACCAACCGCTTGAACAATTCTGAGCACGAACAAGGCTCCAATGTTAGCAGGAACAGCAGCAAGCAGTATATTTGATACGATGAACAACACCAACGACGTCAGATACAACGTCTTTCTCCCTCCAAAATCAGCCCAGGAAGCCCACAACAATGGTGCAATCGCCATGATGGCCATAAACACCGAAACAGTAGCGTTGATAGCGGTTTCGGAGGTGTTGAACACCTGTTGTAACTGCGGTAAGATTGGAATGTATATGTTACCAGTTAAGGGCCCTAGGAACCCCGTCAAGCTCACAATCACAATGGCAAACCACTTCCTTCTCTGTGTAAACGCTGTATACGCGGGTTTGGCTGGCGGCACCACCACGTCCTGTTCATCAACCTTTGGCTCTGACTTCTCGCTGACCGAGGCTTCAGCAGATTCATCGTTCACAGACATCATCCACAGCCTAAATACACAACACCATGTCCCCAACACACCAAACCAAGACTCCCCAAAGCTTCCATTAGTGCTCTTTTATACCAATCCAATGGTGTTGATTTTAATTTGCTCACCGCGTCGATAAGCTGCATGAGAGGTTTCGCATGCTCAAGCGAGGCCTCCACTATAAACAACCTGGTAGAAACCGATGGCGGCAACACACAACATGGCCTAACCAATAGCTAGCGGGTTGTATGCGATGAACAAGGAGTTGCCATTGTGTGCTATGGTTGTTGTCTTGTTGCTGACGATGGACTCGTGGGAGCCAGGCAGCCAGACAGGCAGGCAGGCAGCCAGACATCATCAGCATCAGCGACATCGATAAGCGTCGAGCTTTAAAAATGAGCACATTTACGCTAGGTTAATCCACACGGACAGAAACAATGCTCTCATCTGTGAGATATTTAAGGCACAGAAAGAGGCACCAGGGAAAAAATTTTGTTATTAACTCATGTGTCTTTTCTATATCTTTCTATTTCCCTCCGCAAGCTCATAGAATTGGAAATCAATGTTGACTGCTGTTTCTATCGCCATTGTACTGCTGGCGGCGTATGTCATCACTAGCGTGGTGTTCCCACCGTGGAGTTTCCCTCGAAACATACCAACGGTGCCGTTCTACGTGTCATTCCTGGGCACGTACACGTCAATGGATCAGAGACAGATATATGAGAAGTACATTAGGCCGTATGAGAAGTATGGAGCTGTGAAGATTTACTTTGCCAACAGGTGGAACGTGTTGGTGATAAAGCCCGAGCTCTTACAACAGGTGTTTAGGGATGAGACGACATTTGCCAAATCTGGTAATCATAAGAAGATACCACACGCTGTTCTGAGCCAGTATACAGGAGACAACGTCATAAGTGCACACGGAGCAGACTGGAAGCTCTACAGAAGTGTGATTCAAAGAGCTATCCAGTTCCCAGTGAAGTCGCATCTGTATACAAACACAGTGAAGTTTATCGACTTAATCAAAAGGGACTGTTCGAGGCCTCTGTACGTTTCTGACTATCTTCAGAGGCTCTCTCTAGCAAACGTGTCGATGTGTATGCTTGGCATTGACTTCCATACGCTGGAGTTGGACGGCAAGTCTGAGTTGCACACGAAGCTGAAGCTTGTGAAGTCTCACATATTCAAGCCTTTGTATATGAACTTCCCTGTTTTGGACTCCCTGCCTATTCCTTCGAGGCTGGAGGCAAGGAGACAGGTTGACTCCTTTAGAAGTTACTATACTGAACAAGTGCTAAAGGCCCAGGAGTCTGGTGATTCTGATGTTGAGTGCGCAGCATTCCAGCTATACACGGCTTTCAAACAGGGTAAGATTACGAGGAAGCAGATGACTGATAACTTGGTGATTATACTCGTTGCAGGGCATGAGAACCCGCAGTTGCTATTTACATCGTTACTGTACATGTTGGCCAAGTACCCCACGGTCCAGGACAAGGTCCGTCAAGAGATGTGCGAGTATAATATTGATTCTGTTGAGCAGATGCCATTTCTGACGAGTGTCTTGTTTGAAACATTGAGGTTCTTCCCACCATTGGGGCAAATCATCAACAGATGCACTTCAAGGGACACTCTTCTCGGTGATTGTATCCATATCCCCAAGGGGACGTATGTTGGTTACAACAATTACTCAACAACACACTCTTCGTCGTGGCAAGATGCAGACTCTTTTACGCCCGAGAGATGGGGGTCAAAGATGGAGGACATTATGGATCTTTACAAACACTCCAAGAGCAACTCAACGCTTCCAACGTTCCATGGGGGCAGAAGGGCATGTCTTGGAGAACGGTTTGCCCTATTGGAGTGCAGGATCTTTGTCTATCAAGTTGTGAAGAACTTTGGGCTGGCGTTGGAGCCCAATTGGGTCGACAGGATCACACCAGCCGGTCCAATCTGTCCCTTCAACCTCCAGCTTGTGTTTACACCATTAGCCTAAACAAGTCCGAATTTCTTCCCCCTTTGTAGCTTGTCCCTTTCGACAATCTCTCGAATCATCAGGGCAAGTGTCTCTTCAACGTTATACCCCGTGTCATTGTCCAGCATTATAAAGGAGGACTTCCACTTCTGCGCAAGCTCCTTCCCTTCTTGCATCAGCTTCTCAGACCGGCCTTCATGATGGGCATGCGTACATACAACAAGCATTGGTGGAGGAGCCTCTGGAGATCCGGCGTCAATGTCAATCTCGTCCAAATGGGAGGAGATCTTTCTCAGCTCTTCAATCTTCTTCCTCTCGCTTTCCGCAGACTTGTTCTTCCACAGCTGTTTGATACCATAGACAAGGGAGTACACATCACCTTCGCTGCCCTTCTTCCACTTGCTCTGATAGTTCCGATATTCCTTCCAAGCGTCCAGGAGCGCTCCTCTCATGATCTCCAGCACTGACAGCGATGTCTCACTTTCATTACTCTTGACGGTTCCAATGAACATCTGATCAGGATCATCGTTATCGGTTGAAGTCGGAGGGGAGTCTTCCAACACCTCATCATACGATGGGGGATTGTAAGTCGGCACCGCACTGTACATAAATATGTAGCCATCCACTTTGCCATCGAGGTCGCTGGCACCACTAGCAACAAGCAACGGGTTTGTAGAGACAGGTCTCCGAGGTTCATTGGCGAGATTGTGCAAGTCTTGTTCGTCCAGATTTCGATACAACGAAACCTCCAGGAATGGAACAACGAGGTCTGGCTTGAACGGAGGCGTATCGATCAGCTCAACCTGGATCGGCGAGATCTGTGGTGGCACGTACCCTGGTGATGACAGGTCTGTGTACTTGTATGAGTAGTATCCGTTCTTGAGTTTAGTTGAGGAGCTGGTTCGTCTCTTCCTCCCCTCGTTGGGGTGTTTGTTGTAGCTCTGGAAGATTGTGGGGGAGAGTAAAACACCGGTGTCCTGCGAGATCACCCTTTTACCTTCGAGCCCACCAGCTTCATCGAGCAATGCCCTTGAGATGTCCTTTTGAGGTTGAAATGGGAATAACAGGATCGTGGACCGATGCGTTGGGTAGTAAGTCTCTCTAAAGTACCGGGAGTGTAAGTTGTTTGCGAACGTGGACTTACCTACACATGGTCCACCAAGCAGAACAAATTTGAGAGGTTTGTCCTCTGCTTTCCTACTCATTGAATGTTCTTAAAAAAAAAAAAACAAAAGACAAGACAAATTTGAATATGTCTTTGGTATTTTTGTCCTCTTATATCTCTTTGTCTGCTTGTGTTTGTGTTGACTTTAAAAAAATGTGAGCAAATACGTGAGCTTTTATTTAATTTTTTGTCTCTTTTTTGGGATGAGGTAAAAAGGTACAGTTTAAAATTGCTAGCCCTATATGTGTGTGCCTGCGGTGGAGAAAAACCTCGTACGGTGTTGTGTTTTGGTACTGCGGATGTGGCCAAATGTGTCAAAAAACTTTCCTTTTCCTTTTTTTTTGTTGTTTTGCGTTCCTTGTTTTGCGCTCTATGTTCCAACTTTCCCCCCGGGGACATCCGATGGTTTAAAACCCCGACAAAAATTAGGCCAATTTAGACATTTAACCACCGGCGGCCAAGTTTAATTTCAACACAATCGGGGACAGATCTTTTGGTACAGCTTAAAAATTTACGTTGCTGCGATGCCCATTTGGGACAACATTTTACAACTTTGATAACGCAAAATTGATTTGAAATACATATACCGTTTCAGATAAAACTCCACTGTGAGGTGGAAAATGACACTGATTCTTTACATTGGACATCTCCGATAATGTCCCGGTACACTTCAATGTCCCGGTATGTTTCAATGTCCCGGTATGTTTCAATGTCCCGGTACGTTTCAATGTCTCGCTCACAATCTAAACATATACCGGCAAACGCCTACGACTCAAAAACACTAGACGACATTCAACCTTTTATTATAAACGCTTCTCTAGTCAATTAAGCATCAATCAAGTTATCCTCAGCTCTGTCAAGCTCGGATTCATCTTGTTTGGCCTCTTCGTTACCTCTTGAACGGTCGTAGAACTCGTTCAAGATCTTTGGCGAGATTCTGTTCAACATCTCCTTTGGATAGATTCTCAAAAGTGACCAGGCTTGGTCCAAGGATTCAAACACAGTTCTGTTCTCATAGGCACCTTGGGAGATAAAGGTCTTTTCAAACTTCTCCAAGAATTCCAACGACAGCTTATCCTCCGTTGACAAGGCCTCCTCACCGACAACGGCCTTCATGGCAGCAGCATCTCTACCAATGGCATACTTAGCATAAAGCTGGTTAGAGACATCACCGTGGTCCTTTCTGGTCATACCTTCACCAATGGCAGACTTCATAAGACGGGATAACGATGGCAAAACGTTGATTGGTGGATAGATACCTCTGTTGTGCAGTTGTCTATCAACTGAGATTTGACCTTCGGTGATATAACCAGTCAAATCTGGAATTGGATGTGTGATATCATCGTTTGGCATCGTCAAGATTGGAATTTGTGTAATGGAACCGTTACGTCCTTCGACACGACCTGCTCTCTCGTAAATGGTGGATAAATCTGTGTACATATAACCTGGGTAACCTCTTCTACCTGGAACTTCTTCTCTTGCAGCGGACACTTCTCTCAAGGCATCGGCGTACGAAGACATATCGGTCAAGATGGTCAAGACGTGACGCTCAGTTTGATACGCAAGGTATTCAGCAGTGGTTAACGCCAATCTTGGAGTGATGATACGCTCAATTGTAGGATCATTGGCCAAGTTTAGGAACAACGATGTTCTCTCCAAGGATCCATTCTCCTCGAAATCTTGCTTGAAGAAACGGGACGTTTCCAAGTTGACACCCATAGCGGCAAACACAATGGAGAAATTCTCCTCATGACCATCATGAACATCCTTTGTAGGTCTCACCAAGCCCGCCTGTCTACAGATCTGTGCTGCAATTTCGTTATGTGGCAAACCAGACGCACTAAAGATTGGAATCTTTTGACCTCTTGCAATGGAATTCATCGTATCAATGGCAGAGATACCGGTGGAAATCATCTCCTCCGGATAGATTCTGGCATATGGGTTGATTGGTGAACCGTTTATGTCCAAGTAATCCTCGGCAAATACCTTAGGACCATTGTCAATTGGTCTACCAGAACCGTCAAAGATACGTCCAAGAGTGTCTTCAGAAACAGGAATCTTCAAGTTCTGACCAGTGAACTCGACACGGGTCTTCTTCACGTCAATTCCAGACGTACCTTCAAACACTTGAACAACAGCACGATCTCCACGCACTTCAAGCACCTGACCTGCCCTGACAGAACCGTCTGGCAATGTCAGGTTAACAATCTCGTTATAACGTGGGAACTTGACGTTCTCCAAGATGACAAGTGGTCCATTCACACCACCAACGGTGTTGTAGTTAAGTCTCGGCTTGATCTTGAAGCCCTCAGTCACTGCCTTCTTGTTCAGCTCGAACAATTCCTTATCAGAAACGCTCATTTTCCGTTATTTTGATGCTCCTTAATGGCGTATCGACTTACTGATAGAAGTACAAGGGGGGGTTCAGGCAAATTTAATTGAGCAAGGGGGCCGGCAGCACACGCAGAGAGGCCAAGTTAAAAAAAAAACTGAAGCAGCAGCGAAGGTTTTGTTTTACCGTTGAGAGAAATGACAGAATACGCAATACGGTAGGGTAACTGTAAGTGTTTTTCCTTCCGAAGTCTCGGAGTTAGTGGGAGTACCGGACTTTATTTCGAAGCAATATGTATGGAATGTACGGAGAAGGTTGTAGTTGGAAACAAACTGTTATTCCTCCAGATATTCCTTCTTCACAACGTGCCATTCGTTGTCCTTGTTCTTTATACGAAGCAGCACAGTTTCATAGCACAACGTGTTCACGGTGTCGAAGTCAATGGGCTCATCCTTCTTGAACACTCTGGCATGGGGCTTTCCCTGGCTCTTGAGCTCATCAAGGGAGAAGCCATTGTTTGCCAGCTTGTAAACCAAGGCATCAAGGCATAGTAGGTCTCTGTAGCTCCGGATATCGTCAGTAAGATGTATCTCGCAGAGCAAGGTGTATACGTCCACTATCAGCATGGCATAGGCTCTGATGAATTCTCTCAGTTGTAAATTATCCAGTAGCCATATTGGCTTATCTATATTGAGTCCATTCCCTTGAACTCGGGTATCGATCCCTATGTCAATGTCATAGGGGAGGAGACAAATTAGCACTTTGGAGCATTGCTTGACAAACTTTGCAACTTGTGCCAAACTGCAGTATACCATTTCATGGTTATAGTCAACGAGAGATGTACAGGAGATGATGGGCATGAACAGGATCATAAACACTGTTTGGTTCGTCCCAGTCACTCTCCTTCTCTTGATGACGTAGATGTTTATCAGTTCTTGAAATAGCAGCGCTTTGGAGTTGTTTATCTGTTTAGTCAAGTTGAGATTGTCCTCCTGCTTGAACTTTGTCGATTCCTGGATTTCCTTCTCCAGATCTGCCTTTTTGGGCCCAGCACCATGTTTACGCCGCTGGAGCATCTCTTTAAGCTTCTGAATCCTACGCTTCAACTCTTCATTCTTGGATTTCATGGATTCAACGTCTTTCGACAATTTGCCGTTCTTTCTCTTCAAGATTCTGGCATCGATGGTCAACAGCTGCGAGCTCAGTGCAACAACACCGTTCTCCAGAACTGGATCAATATCACCAACATGGTGCTTACCCTTGATGACACTCTCAACGAAAGAGTAGTTTGCACCCTTGATACAGTGCTTGATACACGAATCAACATTGTCTCGAAGCTGATCTAATGAACTGAGCACATCGAGGTATTTCAGCTTCGTCTTCAACAGTTGGAAATTAATACATGAGGAGCAGTACATCTGCTGCGGTTGACTTGTGTTGCACACTTCACATCTCATTATCGCTTATATTACAGCTCTGCTTGACCAGTTGCATAGGTTTTAATATAAAACATTGCGGTAAAAGCTTTACACTGTTAGACTATTTTAGCACACACACGCTTATCGTACCTGCTGCTCTGAAACACCCGGACATTTTGTTGTATACGAACAGAGCAACTTACATATGTTCTCGTTCATTGCACCTCTACAAACCATTTCATCGCTTTCAACACAGTACTCTGTGCTATATGCTATTCTCATCTACTTAGGGGCATGCCCGATGTACCAAGATCAGTTCTAATCAGTGCTCAGTTGATTCAAAAACCTACCATGATGCCTATTGGAAGCAATGGATTATATATCGATTGATAATCATTGTCAACATCATCACAACAACCACGTAGGCTGAATGGGGATGAAATGCAATGGAAAATCATACTCAGAGTAAGTTATGCATAGAATATTGAGATATATACAAATCAGCCTGGCCTATACCAGGGAAAAAAGAAACACACACACACACATACACAAATCACGAGTTATCAGCACACGAGAAGGCTCCGGAAACAGAACCTGAGGAGTATAGGTCTGCAATTGATGCAATTGAACCGTATACACCGGTACAAAGAATGTATATTCCGCTCGCAATGCAGAAGAAGGACAACACCGTCTCCAGCCTTGTCCAAAAGTTCTTTGTCCATGAGCCGTTGTTCTTGTAGATCCAGCTATAGCCTCTTGGAATCTTACCTTCAAATTTGTAGTTCATATCGTAAAGGCACATGAATCCCGGGGCAATGAGAGCAAAGATGCTTCCAAGCAAGGCACCGATCAAGCCCAGAAGATCACCAAAGAACGGGATCGCACCTGCAATAACGAAGCCAACAGCGATGACAATGGCAACCATTGATGTCCAGGTTATCCAATGTGTCACTGAGTTCTTCTGCAAGTGATCTGTTCCTCTGAGGATACGAACAAGGGCATATTTGGCAGCGAGGTGTGCTAAGAAGAAGCATGAAAACATCAAACCTGGGAAGGCAATCCCATAGCTGATGATCTGGAAAGTTCTGCCTGCTGATCCTAGAGCAGGCGATGCGATGTACTGACCCACCTTGGCGTACATGATACATGCGATGGCGATGTAGTTGAACACGATAAATCCTTGTCCCATAAGCAGAGACTTGGTATACTTGGTTTGATCTTTCATCTCTGCGTGGATCGTGAAGAAAGAGGCACCACCTGCCAAACTGAGCAGCTGGACAGAAACAGCAGCAGCAATCTTCTTGAACGATGAGTGTGTTGCAACGACCTGGATCACTTTCTTAGCAGGATCAGTCAAGGACTCTGCGGCGGCAGGTGTTGATTGGGTAAGACAGGCAATTGCGACGACCCAAATAGCAAAGAAAATACAAGAGATTGCAATGAATCCCAGCCATGAAAGCACCTTCATGGTCCGTGTGAACAAGGTGAGTATGGCCGTGGCGCCCGTGGCTATGCCAATGAAGGCCATCGTACACAGTCCGTGATCACTAAATGTGTTCAGTGCGATGGAGACGGTTATCAACGCGGCACCGTAACACATGGTATAGAAAAGCCAATAGCCCCAGCCAACAACTTCACGTGCAGTTTTACCAAACATGATTTCAGTGGCGTCGTCAATACAGTAAACCTTTGGATGTGCAAGTCTGAAGTGGCCAATCACAACGCCTGTCCACGTCACCAGAATACTTAGCCCGATCAAACTGATCAGACCAGGCACAAATCCCAGCACGTCAAAGGTCGATGGGATTCCCAGCACACCCAGGCCGAGTTGGCCCTTTGCAATCAACACAGCGGCTCCAAACGTGGTGACACCTCTGTAGTCCGGGCCATCCTCAGTCTTTGCAAATATATCTTCACCATCATATTTCCCCAAGCCCATGAACTCATTATAGTTGAGCGAGGTTTTCTCAACGTCGTTGCTTAAGTCTGCGCTGAGGTTAACATCATCGTTAAGTTTCCAGTCAGGATCAACAGACGATGACACTGTCATCTTTTCACTCGACATTCTTGGATCCGAACGTTGGCAACTAGAGTGAAAAGAGAAGAAGAAAGGGAAAGTGAACAGGCCAAAAAAAAGGGTCTTCGGCTATAGTTTAAGTACATAAGAAGCCAGAGATCATCGCTGAACGGTCGGGGGACCCAAAGTCCACTGATTATAACCACATCTTCGCTCTTACAGGTCTGATTAAAGCAACAAAGGGCACCGAAGAATAGAACACAGCCAGCTTAAAGAACCAGTATGCGTCATGCATTGGATGCCGCACCTCTAGAAAAAACTCCGGTATCGGTGTTGTGGCCGGTAATGGCATTTCAGTCATCTCCGAGACCACTTTAGGAGTTGGCGAGTTGACGGTGTGTGGTCGTGTGAGTCAGAGCGTTGGCCATGTGAAGATGTCAAGACCAGGTACTCAGCAGGTCCATGACTATCTTCCAATAGCAGACACGCGACTCAATGTTACCGAGAGAAAACCGTTTAACACTATACAGTTGGATAGGCGTCGGACTTTTGGTCAACAGGGGATCTTCCAGTGTGTCATTTCCCAGATCTATATCCTGCAAATGGTTGCTGATGTTATCACCGAGTCTCCGATTTGATCGGTCTTTACGAATTGTAGGGTAAAACAACGTCTGCTCAAAAAAGTGCCATTTTGTTGTAGACTGTTCCATTTTGTTCTCTTTCGGCTATTTTTTGACGGGAAAGTGGCATAAATTGAAATTTGATAGGGAGTCACCATGTCCAGCATAAATACAACACAATCAAGCCTACCAAGTCGCCACATCGCCCGATTCCATGGTGTTTATATACTCCAGTAACCATTGTTTTTGTGCTTAACACCGGTGTTGCTCTATAACTGCAGCGTCAAAGTCCTTACTATATGGCTATTATTCGCCATGAAGAGAAAATATTCATCCTAATCAGAGGGAGGCGAAAGCTCTTCCAACACCTGGATACAAGACTCTTCGCATTTATGCTGAAGAAGGTTGTATCCAAGCTTACAAGGCTCCATATCTCTGTCGACAGAGATGTCAACAGTTCCAGAAACATACTAATCAAATGTCTGCCTTCCTCCATCTAATCACATCAAACATAGGAGTGATCTATGTTCCTCTGGAAAAAATCACTGCCCTTTTTGTGCTCTGGACACGGAATGGTACATTTTCATGACAGTTGCTTGTCAGTTTGAATATTCACCGGGACTGGTGGCAGTTGGCGTGGTGAGGTGATTATTCCTAGGTCTAACTCTTCCTACCTTGTGCACAAGGTGTATGTTACCTTTGTTACAAACAACCTAGATACCATGAGACGGAAGCTTTGATCATGGGGAACACTCGTAGCTCCTCCAAGATTGAGTGCCAGCTGGAGTCCAGGGTACCGTGAATTTCTTCAATTACCATTACTTCCACCACTGTATTGCTTAATTTGATTGATATGCGATTACGCAGAGAATATAAATGGAACTGGACCCCAGTGATGCCATCGTAGTCTGCACGCTGGAAACTCACACTCCTAATTTTCCGGCCAATTCTGCAAAAGGCTCTTGTGAATGTGCGAAATCTCTAATAGTGGAAAACCCCCTTTAACCAGTACGTACACCAAGAAAAAGGTATTACTCATACACACAAATATTCAAGACTTGAATACGTGAGATTACCACATGCCACATGGTGATCATCATAGACTTCTCCCCACGTATTCACATCTGACAAAGGCGCTAAAAACACACACAAGACAAAAAAAATCACCAGACGTTTCTCGAGTTACGTGGGTGGGGGACCACTTTTTTGTGTCAACTGATTAAAACCACAGAAAGGCATCTCTATATTCGTTCTGATATCAGAGGTTTCTGAGAAGACTAGAAACTTCTACAAGGGACTTTTCATGGGTGGCGAACCTGTCATTCTGTGACAAGACACCTCTTGGGATCGCTGGCCTGATTATAAATTGAGTGGTCTTCACTCACTTTTTGAACAAATCCTCTCTTTGATTACTCTTCCTCTTGAATTCAGCTAAAGAACTCACCAGAACAACAGATGTCCTTACAAGCAACTTTCAATGCTTCACTGGCCCAAATCTTTCGCCAGGGCCTGCCCCAAAAGATAGCCATCGCCCTTAGTGGTGGCGTGGACTCAATGTGTCTCACGCATTTGCTCCACAATTCGAAACGGATACTCAACCACAACATTGAGATCTATCCAATCATGATCAACCATAACCTTCGTGCAAATAGCCATGCTGAGATCCCACTTGTAAGAAGCGAGCTCACCAAGCTGGGGTTGCAGGACAACTTTCTGACCAAGGAGCTGAACTTTGACGAGCTTGAAGGGAATTCGTTTGAAGAAATGGCCCGGTTGAAAAGATACAATGCTCTGCAAGATCTGTGCCAACCACTGGGGATCCACCACATCCTTCTGGGACACCACCTGGATGATCAGCTTGAGACGTTTATCCTCCGTTTGTTGAAGAATTCTGGGGTCTTTGGGCTTGCCGGTATGAGTCCTGTGGCCAGTGTTCCTACTGTATCACCGGAGAAGCTGAAAGCTGTCAGACCACTGCTGGGTGTTAGTAAGAGCGAGATCATCCAGTACTGTAAGGACAATAACGTTTCATGGGTCGAAGATCATACAAATTTCGAAGAGGTTGCTCTCAGAAATGTTGTTAGAAAATGGATGAAGGAACACGAGCACGTCAAGTACGAAAGCTTGCAGAACTTTAGTAAGGTTAAGACCTTCACCCAGACAGTTGATTCCAAGGCATCGTCTCTGAAAGAAGCAGCTGAGATCAGCTCTTCTACTATGGGGACGATCATGGTGAAGTTCACCAGATCTCAGTTAAAGAATTCTTCTGATTTGGTCATTGCTCGTATGCTCTTCAAACTGATGTATTCGATCTCTCCTTCTTCCAATTACCATTACAGCTTTAACAAGTTGTTGGCATCGATTCCAAAATTGAGATCTTCTTCCGATACAAGCTTTACCCTGTTGCAGTTACAGTGGGACTCGAAACCCACAGAATCAGGTATTGAGCTGAAAGTGTCAAGACAGAACCCAGCCACCCCTGTTGAGTACGAAGTAATGGTCCCTGCCAATGGTGCAAGCAAAGATATCCTATTTGATAACATTTATTGGATCAAGATCCATAACAACAGCGACGTCAGCAAGTCATTCACTATCAAGACGCTGGAAAAGGATGACCGTGGCCGTTTCGTTTCGTTACCATTGGACTTCAAGTACTCGGAGATGAAGAACAAACCAGTCATTGTAGAGAAGGACAAGGTTTTAGGATTTGCCGAAGACTTGGACTTTGTCGACTGTCAAATGAAAGAGAACATTTATGACTGATGAGTATATATATATGATGATGATGAAACCAGGATTTCTTGTACATAGATTTATGATTAGCAGTATATAAAAGAAAGAGACACCATGACCAATTACAACAATCACACGTTCATAGATCAACTATAACAGGACCATCTTCATCGTCCTCCACGAGTCCTTGGATCTCTACTCCAAACCTCAAGGAGAGCAGTTGTTTCAAGTCTATGACTTTCCTCACAAGCGAGTGTAGTCCCATATCCTTCACAGTAAAGTCAAACTCACCAACATTAGTCTCCAGAAAGGTGTCATCGACAAATTCAGTAAAATACTCCTCTGGAAACTGTTCGAACATGACGAGCAACTGAGATACAAACTTGTCAAACAAGGACATTCTTTCAGAGACAAGGTCCTTACAGTTCAGCATCACCTTCATGAGCTTCAGCCATTGGACAGAACAGCTGTAATTGGCAAAGATCACCATGCTCACGTACGCCAACTCGAATTCCCCCAGCAAAGAGTCTTCATTGTTGTTAAACCCACTGACCAGCAGAGTCCTCACAAGCCACGAGGAGTCCAGCGAGTCTTTGGTTTTCTGCTCCGGTGAGCTATTTGGCCTTATTTGGCCATTGAGGTCAATGAGCGTGAATTTGAGTTCGACATCGCTCTGGTCAATGATGGAGTTGACTATGGGGTCGTTCGAGATGTTCTTGTTTTTCGAGTATGACTGCAAAGTCTTCAGAAGTAAGTTGTTCTCGTCTGTGGATGTCACCACACTGTCAATTCGTCCATGGGGTAAGATATACTCGACTTGACTCCATCGCAGGTGTCTTATCTGACTCAACCACTGTGAAACACCATTGGGATACGCAACCATATATGGATAGTACTGTGGTAACGAGTCCATCTGCCTTTTAATGTTCTCTTCACCAACCTCATCACCTATAAGCATGGTCTCATTAGCAGAATCCCAGCACATCATTAGCACGTCGCCTTCTTTAGCGTTGAAGTAGTAACCAGACCTTATACTCGAACTGTCCTGAGCCCAATGCACAACGTGTAGGCCCTGACCAATGAGCTTTATCCCCCTAAGGATACTGTTAGAGTTGAAGAAGTTGAAATCTATTCCGATAATCCAGTCTGATGGAATGCTATCCATGACTATGGTTGTGCGTAGTGGTCTGGACATGTCCTCAGTCTCGCTAGTCTCTCACGGACATCCTCGTGTGTAGACGCATCGCAAATGCCAAACCCATTTTGTCCAAAGTGAAGCATTAAGGTAATGCACAGTCCAAGACCTCATGCAAAAGGCACGACCGAGGGTGAAAAATCCCGGAACTCTCAGCGCTGAGATGTCGAGGGTTGAGTCAGAAGGTTGACCAAGCAAAAAAAAGTCAACAGAAAAAAAAAGTCATCGAACACATACAAAAGTCTCTCTCTTTCTTTGGACAAGGACCAAAAAGGGACTAACTAAAGAATGTCCGAGGAACAAGCAGCACCATTCTCCTTCCCAAGAGAGGAGGAGAAGATCCAGGCCATGTGGGAGGACATTGACGCCTTCCACCGTTCCATGGAACTTACAGAGGGCAAGCCAGAGTTTGCCTTCTTTGATGGACCACCATTCGCCACAGGTACGCCTCACTACGGCCATATCCTCGCATCTACCATCAAAGATATCGTGCCACGTTACGCCACCATGTGTGGGTTCCACGTTGAGAGAAGATTCGGCTGGGATACCCACGGTGTGCCAGTGGAGCACGAGATTGACAAGAAGCTTGGTATCACCGGTAAGCAGGACGTTATGGCGATGGGAATCGACAAGTACAACGCCGAATGTAGAGCCATTGTGATGAGATACGCCGACGAGTGGCGCAAGACTATTGGCCGTCTCGGGCGTTGGATCGACTTCGACAACGATTACAAGACCCTGTACCCGGAGTTCATGGAGTCCGTCTGGTGGGTGTTCAAGCAGCTCTTTGACAAGAACCAAGTCTACAGGGGTGTTAGAGTTATGCCTTACTCCACCGGTTTGACCACCCCACTGGCAAACTTCGAGGCCCAGCAGAATTATAAAGAAGTTGCTGATCCTGCCGTGACCATCGCATTCCCCTTGAAGGATGATCCAAACACCATCTTGGTCGCATGGACCACCACGCCATGGACATTGCCTTCCAACATTGCTCTTGCCGTGCACCCTGAGCTCGAGTACGTCAAGATCTTGGATGAAAAGACCGGTAAGAGCTACATCTTGATGGAGCCCTTGATCAAGGTGCTGTACAAGAAACCTCAAAACGAGAAGTTCAAAGTCGTGGACAGATTCCCAGGTAAGAAACTTGTCGGGTTGAAGTACGAGCCCTTGTTCGACTTCTTCTACGACAAGTTCAAGGACAGAGGATTCAAGGTGATCTCAGCCGATTACGTCTCCTCTGACTCCGGTTCCGGTATTGTTCACCAGGCCCCAGCCTTTGGTGAAGAGGATTTCGTCGCTGCAACTGCTGCTGGAGTGATCACGGAGGACTTCCTACCACCAAACCCAGTGGACGACAACGGTTGTTTCACCAAGGATGTGACCCTCTGGGAAGGTGTGTACGTAAAGGACGCGGACTCCAAGATCATCAAGCACTTGACCGAGCAAGGCAAGTTGCTGATGAACTCTCAAATCAGACACTCTTACCCATTCTGCTGGAGATCAGACACACCGTTGCTCTACAGAACGGTTCCAGCCTGGTTTGTTCGTATCAAAGACATCATCCCAGACATGCTCGACAACGTTGAGAAGACGAGATGGGTTCCAAACAACATCAAGGAGAAGAGATTCTCCAACTGGATCGCCAATGCCCGTGACTGGAATGTCTCGAGAAACCGTTACTGGGGTACTCCTATTCCACTGTGGGTTTCCGAGGACTTTGAGGAGGTTGTCTGTGTTGGCTCAATCGAGGAGCTGAAGAGACTCTCTGGCAGAGACGACATCACGGACCTGCACAGAGACAAGATCGACGACATCACCATCCCATCCCAGAAGGGCAAGGGTGCCTTGAAGAGAGTCGAAGAGGTGTTTGACTGTTGGTTCGAGTCCGGTTCGATGCCTTATGCCTCCCAGCACTACCCCTTCGAGAACCAGAAGAAGTTCAAGGAGAGATTCCCGGCCAACTTCATCTCAGAAGGCCTGGACCAGACTAGAGGTTGGTTCTACACCCTGACAGTTCTGGGAACACACTTGTTCAACACTGCGCCATACAAGAATGTGATCGTGTCCGGTATTGTGTTAGCCGCCGACGGGAAGAAGATGTCCAAGCGTCTCAAGAACTATCCAGACCCGACCATCGTTCTGGACAAGTACGGTGCCGATGCACTGAGACTGTATCTTATCAACTCTCCGGTCCTGCGTGCCGAGACCCTCAAGTTCAAAGAAGAAGGTGTCAAGGAGGTTGTTTCCAAGGTCTTGTTGCCTTGGTGGAACTGTGTGAAGTTCTTGGAGGGTTCTGTCGCTCTCTTGAAGAAGAACGAGGGCATCGAGTTCCAGTACAGTGCCGATGTGACGTCTGACAACGTCATGGACAAGTGGATCCTGGCCTCCTTGCAGTCGTTGATCAAGTTCATCCACCAGGAGATGGAGGAGTACAGACTGTACACCGTCGTTCCAAGACTGTTGAACTTCATCGACGAGCTCACCAACTGGTACATCAGATTCAACCGTCGTCGTCTCAAGGGCGAGGTCTCTCTCGATGATACCAAGAAGTCGCTGAACACGCTGGCGGAGGCTCTCTTCGTGATGTCGCGTGCCATGGCTCCGTTTACTCCGTTCCTGTCTGACACCATCTACCAGAGATTGAAAGTGTTCTACTCGGAGGATGAGCTGGCCAAGTACACCAAGGACAGCAGATCCGTTCACTTCTTGTCCTATCCGACTGTCCGTGAGGAGCTGTTTGACGAGAAGATCGAGACCGCTATCAAGCGTATGCAGACCGTCATCGAGCTTGGTAGAAACATCCGTGAGAAGAAGATGATCTCTCTCAAGACACCGTTGAAACAGATGGTGATCCTACACGGTAACCAGGAGTACCTGGATGATATCGAGGCCCTCAAGTCCTACATCATCGAGGAGCTCAACGTCCGTGACCTGGTGATCACCTCTGACGAGAAGAAGTACGGTGTCGAGTACAAGGCCGTTGCAGACTGGCCAGTGCTGGGTAAGAAGTTGAAGAAAGATGCCAAAAAGGTCAAAGATGCTCTTCCACTTCTCACGTCAGCAGAAGTTGAAGCGTTTGCCTCCTCCGGTACTGTCACTGTTGCCGGAATTGAGCTCGTTTCTGAAGACTTGACAATCCAAAGAGGCCTTCCAGAGGGCAAGGCCACCGAGGGACAAGAGGTTAGAACTGACCAGGACGTGTTGATCATCCTGGATATCAACATCTACCCAGAGCTCAAGACCGAGGGATTGGCACGTGAGCTGCTCAACCGTATCCAGAGATTGAGAAAGAAGGGTGGACTGGAGGCTACAGACGACGTCATTGTGCAGTATGAGTTGGTTAAGGACACCATCGATTTCGAGCAGGTTGTCTCTACACACAAGGATCTTCTTGATAAGACGTTGAGAGGCTCGCTGGAGCCATTCTCGGACTCTGACAAGGAGGTTGTTGTTGATAGAGAGGAGCAATCCATCAACGACACCATCTTCAACCTTAGAATCCTCAGAATCTAGAGATGCGCTGCCACCATAGAGCACCAGGTATATATCAGCAAGTACACATATAATCAGATGATTTCACCCTTGAAAAGTCCTTGATATTCTCTTGAGTCGTCTAGTTTGAAGCAATGGAGTGGAGCCCACCACGGGTCGGAGCCATGGGGGCGATCCATCACCAAAAGTTGAGTGTTACAAGTTACAGAGGATTTTGTTCACATGGAATACCTGCGATTGGTACAACCAGATGAGGAGGACTTGATATTATCTTTTATTGCTATTGCTCACATCCCGAGAAGGGCCTCTTGCTCAATAGAATCACCATGATACGTTTGTAAACTATGTACGCCAGCCCTGAGTTGAATATTCAGTCTTCCCCGGGAGGTTTGAACTTCAACGCTTGCCCTTCACGGAAGATTCGATCCAAGGTTGCCTCGAATCGACCACTCCGTTGTAACTCCAGATACTCCTTGTAAATCAGTAACGCAGTATAAGCATCCTCAATGGAGTCATGATTGCCCAATTGCACTTTGACGTTCAGCAGGATGTATGCTAAGAATCTCAACGAAAGAATTCTTTGGCCCTTGTGAAAGAACACAGCAGTATCACGAACCTGTTCTTTGGGCACACAGATGTTGATTGTTCTAAAATCCATTGTCAAACCATGGCCAACAAATACACAGCCGAGGTTTAACAGAAGCCAGAGTTTCCTATAGACAGTCTGTCTTGTCACGAGCGTCCTCGTACTTGTAGATGGATCCAAGTCACCAGGCTCGATGCCACTGAAGGACGTCAGATAGTCTGTAATAGGTTCACTGACAGCGACATAATCATCAATAAAGGGAACACCGTAGTTCTCTCCATCGTCACCTCTCAGCACAGAAACACGAGCCAAAGCCGATTTCTTGGGTTTGAGCAATGATCTTATACCATTATTCCCAATCTCATATTGTTCGTTTTCAAGGATGACAAATTCAGCATCAATGGCTATTAGTGATCCAGGATGAGGAGCCTCTTCATGAGTTAACAGCTTGTACTCTTCACGTCTTGATTCCCTAATGGCAGATGCGAAATGGTCACGATAGAGGATTTGGTCATTTAAGTCGTTCTTCCAACAGTCATATTGGAATGGAACTGGCACCGAAGTGGCTCTTTTATAGACAATTGTTAATGGCGTTTTCCACCAGTACGACATGTTGAAGACTTCCTCCTCTGGTATTGGCATTACAAGGAAATCGTTGAAGAGGTGCCACTCGGTCGTGCCGGTTTCTTCGTTGGGAATTTTAACAAATGTAACCAAGTGACTGTCATTGTCTCTCTCGCCGGCAATTTCACAGACAAAGCCAACCACTTGGTACTCTTTGCAGAAGTTTGATTCCTCTGATCCAGGCTGCTGTTCTGTCAACACGTAACCAGACCCGTGTTTGAATGCATTAAACTTATCCTTAAACCAACCTTTGTTATTTCTAATCTGGGCTTTATCAATTTCCAGCAGATCAAGATTGCACGACAAGATTGGAGGAAGGGAGACGACGGTTGTCGATGTGTCCTTGATATCCTGATAACCACCAGGAAGATCGTCGGCAACTCGACAGACTCTGTTCATGGACGATTGTATGTAGTGGATTATTGAGATGTTTCCATTGTCACTCAGTACTGGAGTCGCATTGTTGGCGAGTGGAGATCTAACGTCCAACGTGAATAGACATCTATGGTCGATGTTTGTATTGTTAGAATATAACCATCTTTCAATGACTTCGGTTCGAATACCAAGGAGCTGAGGAAAAAGGTCAAGCCTTGCAGAGTCAACATTCACTTGTTTCTCATCGTCAGCTAGTTTGTGTAAAAGAAACTTATTGAAGTCCTTCAGTCTCCTTGCAAGATCCGTGTCTTGTGGACTTATATCATCTGTCTTAATAAGATCAAACTTGCGTGCGTATTCGTTATTCGACAACGTGTGTTGGAAATTTGTTGGTCTGTAGTGTTTGCCATGTGCTTTAACAAGCATATCGTAAAGGTATCCCAATTCCGTCAACAATGAATCCTCGTTCAAGTTCTCCACAGCCAAGTTCTTAATGATGAAATTGAAAAACTCTGGAACAAATCGATAAAGTTGTAAGAGTGAATTTGTATAAGAATTATCAACATGAGATTCAAGACCAGAGAATTGCGTTTTGTTGTAAAAATCAAAGTCAAAATCGTCGATACCAAATTTGCTGTACGATATTTCCATCTTTTTGAAAGCATTTGGAACCGTATTCGGTGATGAGGAGGTGTATTGGAACACCTTTGAGGTCTTTCCCGAGGCTTTGAGCTTATTCTTCTTAGTACTCAAGAACTTTCTCGCTGGTTCATTCGAATGAGACATAGAGACATATGGTTTCATCTCATTCCTCGAGCCGTACTTCTCTTTGCTATATGGTGCAGATATTAACCCGTTTTCGTTGATGGCATTTCTCAATAGTGACATATCAATTGGTCTTGAAAAGGTCCCTGGGCTTTTAAACGAAATATGAGATGGCCAGGCCGAAAGCAGAGTTTCTCTGTAGAAAGGCATTCCAATCTCATTCAATGAGAATTCCGGATCGTTTACTGAGACCAAAGGATGCGGTTTCACAACATCAGGATGCTCAATGGCCACCCTTTTGGACATTGTTGAATGGTCTGGATCCAAACAGAAAAGATGTAAGATTGAAACGTTATCCACCATACAGAGGAAGTCTCCCGTTGATGACAACTCAAATGATTTCAGTGATTCTGCCTGTACGGGGAAATACGTTGAGCTGTTTGGATCAAACATGTTTACAGATTGCACCAGCCCTTGAGGCGATGCTATGAGGGCCACACTCGGCAATCTTGGATGCAGCCTGACAAACTCAGCACCATCTGGCGAAGTTATAGGGTTGAGTGGTGTCTGGGTTCGAAGATCGTATACTGAGACCCACGAATTGAACCTAGCAACTCCGTGACGGTTAGTTGTTCCACAAACCACGAGGGTCTGTTCCTTCAAGTCTAATCCTGTGATCTTGGATAAGTTCAGCTTGAAGCTTGCAATCACGGTTTCACTTTTAACCTCATAGATATCCACATTATCATTACTCGAAGCCAACGCTGCATATCTCTTATTAGAGGCCATTAGAAAAACCTCATTGTTATAGGGGATTGTCTTGATAACCTGTGTTTTGATAACATCAAATCTCAACAATGCCCTATCTGTTGAGACTAAAAGTTCATTTGTGCCCACAAGGGAGATGCTAGAGATTCTCGTCAGCTCTGGAGTTGTCGAGCTGTCAACGTCGAACACTACCAAACCTCTTCTACTCGTCAGCCTTAGGGAAATCCCATTCGTCGAAATGATGCCCTTATGATGTGATATTAGGCATTTCACGGGCGACAAATGAGCTCTAAATCTAGTATAGCTTGACAATTGTGGTCCTTCAAACGAGCCAACGTATCCACAAGAATCACCGACCCATACCAAGTCGCACTGTTCGTCAAACACTGAGCAAGTAGCCGTGGCCTCTGATGCCTTGTCCCTTACTGGGCCTGTTGCCGGGGCTCTTGAGATCTAAAGCGTGATGGTCAGTAGCTTGAGCTGGGACAGAGTAAAGAGAGCATGGCTCCATAGTGTAAACTAACCTCTCTCCATCCATTTAGAGGCCCTGAACTTGCCATTGAGGCTCTTAAAAAGTTGGTTGTAGATGCCTTTGTTGATAGACCCGGTGATGGGAAGTAGGAGTAGAAGAAGAAGAACCAAAACAAACAAACAGGTTCGCGATGTGATGTCCGGGTGATTAGGTGTCCGGATGATTACGTGTCCCGGGACACAATTTTTTTTTTGTTCCAAGCAAAACGATCAACAACTTTTAAACCAAACAACATCACAGAGAGATCGTTCGCAGCCATTCTCGGTCAAACAAACAATGAGCTCATTCTTTAGAACCGTCAGTGCGTTCACCTCACGCTGCTCATCAAGCAGTCCATTCACGAAACAGCTCTACGCCCAGACCTTTGGCATCATACAGCCAACGCTTGCCCGTGGCTTCAAAGTGAGAACCTCTGTCAAGAAGCTGTGCAACGACTGTTATGTCGTTAGAAGAAAGGGTAAGGTCTATGTATATTGCAAGACCAACAAGAAGCACAAACAACGCCAAGGGTAGACACAGGTTTATATGTGTTTCTCTTCTGGGAGGGAGGAAAGTGGAGGAGACGGCTGGGAAGAGGCCATTTCCACTCATGTACATAAGATACCATAGAAACAGGTCATGACAACAATATACATACAGTATTACACCAGACAGGACACAGTAAGTAAAGATGTAATCTATATATTGATATTATCTACTATGTATCAGGCAACTTGCCAGAGCGACAGTCCGATTCCTCCAATGAGCAAGTAGTCCTTCCCATCAATGGCTGTAGCATCAGACGAACCGGTGTCTGCAACTGTGGTGTACAGGCTATCGCACAACTCGAGGTTGTCATTTGCATCAACACGCCATAGTCTTGAGGTTTGATCCACTGAGATGGCAGCAACTCTGTTGCCCGAGATCTTGGATAGCGAGGTGATTGTAGAGGAAGCAGCAGAGGCTTCAAAAGCAACTACTTTACCTACAACACCGTCCCCGAGTGTGAACTTCACAAGTCCCAACCCATTATCGTCACCAGCCGTCACAACAGAGAAGCCCAGGTCATTAGGGAACACCTCCACGTCCTTGATACCATTCTGATGGATCTGGACAAGGCAGTCCCATTTGTCCAGGGTTCTTGTCTCTCCAAGTTGTTGTAGTTGTAATTGTCCATCAACAAGTGTGAACGGAACCTGTTGTGTAACGTTCCATACGGACAAGTGTCCATCTGTTCCACCAACAAGGATATAAATACCATCTCCATGGAAAAGGATCCGGATATCCCATAGACACGACGTCTTGTAACGGCCAGAGAACACTGGCGTGAACTCCATTGTAGATAAGTTGAAGTAAAAGGACTTGATGGTGGAGTCGGAGTACACGTTGACGAAGAAAACACCCACGACGGATCCGTCTTGATAGACAAACCTATGCGTGAAATCCATGATTCTCAAGTCAGGGTTTGTAGATGAGGGTGGTAGCGTTCCAATCAGTGCAATCAACGGATACTTAAACTGTTCGTCGACTCTCCACACGAAGAACTCTTCCCTTGCAGAACTCGACGCCACCAATTCCTCGTTCAAGAACTTCACCTTCTGTAAACCAGATGCGTGCTTTCTGACGGTCCAGTAGTTTCTCAATTGGCCCGTGGTCTTATCCACGGTGCTCAATTTCATCGTGGTATCCTCAGCACCGGTGATATTCAACAACTTTCCACAGCCTTCTCGGACAGCAATGTCTCTAATCTCCCTACCATGGGTTCCCTCACTTAGAACTAATGACATAGGGCTCTTTGGAACGTTACGTATGTGTAAGGAACCATCACGTACGTAGATAAAGTCATAACCGTTCTTGCCATGGAATAGCTTCCAGATACGATGAGCACCACCGCAGTTCTCATACGCAACTTCAAAATCACGAGATTCGTTGTATATGTAGAACCAACTCGATTTGAACCCATACACGATGAAGTCGTCGTTGTCAGCGTCGATTAACGAGCCTTCGAGGAAGCCCTTTCTGACGTTGTTCGTGTGCACCAATGCATGTTCGTTGGAACTCTTGTTGTATCTCAGATAGACGTAGAGGCCATCTCTGTTCGTGATGGCCAATAGCACGTCGTCATTGGTCTCCTCAAGTAGTCTAATGGAAGTGATGGTATCACTGAGAGATAACTTCTTGATAAGTTTAAGCTCCTCACCGGTTTCCAAGTCATAGATACCCAAGGAGCTTAGACGGAAGCCCATAAAGATCAACTTCGAGCTTACTTCAAAGCATGTCGTAACAAACGTTGGGGCTTTAGACAATTGTAGCTCCCTCTTCACCTGAAGAGAGTCCTGAAGGGCATATAAGGTGAGCTTGTCTTGCTTGTTTGGAGATTCAACAAGCAGATAGAGCTCATCCTTGTGAGTTGTCGATAAGACGTTGATAACTTTAGACACTGGGGTATGGATCGTCTCCTCTGTGATCAGTTTACCCTCTTGGTCGAATTTCATCAACACAGTATGGCCATCACTTCCAGTGAAGGTCATAACATTCTGGTTTGTAAATCCATTGGTCAACGTGAGGTTATTGAACTCTGGCTTCCGTGTAATCAACGACCACTGACCATTTCTGTATTGGAAGATTCCTCCAAACGAGGTTATTAGCACTAATCCACATTGTAATTTCCAGAATCCCTTTACAATTTCCTTCCCTTGAACTTCATACTCGTCTTGACACTGAGAAACAATCTGCCCCAGTGTAAACGTCTCGCTCTCTCTATCAACTTTATCCACGGTGATATCTATGAGTCTCACTCTTCCATCATTACCACCAGTAGCTGCAGTTGTTCCTTCAGCATCAACGTCCAACCCCCAAATATGTCTACCATTGTGCAATTCGTAAGTATGAACCGGCACTAGTTGTTCATCTTGAGTGATTTTCCATGTTCTTGCGGTCAGATCCTCAGAGACACTCACCACACCTTCGTCTCCGATGAACTTCAAGTTCCATATTCTAGCAGTATGTCCCCATGCCGTTGATTTCAACTCTCCAGTCTTTGCACACCACAGCTTTATAGAACGATCATCAGAGCACGAGACGATGTACTTGTTCTCATCACTCGATTGGACACTGAAGATCGATCCCTCATGGCCCTTCAAAGTATGGATCACTTGTTGTCTGTGCAAATCCCAAATGATGATTCCATCCATTACGGTACCGGCATTGATCATAACTTCCCATTGGGAAAGCACTTTGATGGATCCCGAATACAGGATGGACTTTTCACCAAATACGGACCGTTCCCATTGTAACGTCTTGGAATACGAATCCACGCTCAGAACAACGTTATGTGCGGTGAGCAAGTACAATTCCCATCCTTTTGAACAGAACTCACCAGCAATGATCCAGTCGTTTACCATCTTTTCCTCCTGGTAGAGCGCATCATCCTCGAGAATCTGAGACATCGACAGTATTGAGAACGACCGTGCACCGTAGATACCCACTGTGTCTCTCTGGAAAACGATACCGTGGATCTTATTTCTCTTGAAGATCTTCTTCGAAGTGAGTACTTCACCAGTAACGTGGTTGAACACTTTTAGCAATGGGCCATTGCCCACGAGTAACAGTTCCTCGGAGTAGAACTTGACTGCGATACAAGGACCATGGTGTTCGATCTGGGTGAATGCCATTGTAGGAATGTTCACCAAGGTTATAATCGTGCCGCGGTATAATGGAAGATGAACCCGTTGTGGATGAGTTCAACGTTGAAGTTTGCGAGTGTGGAAAATTTATCGAGCTCATCACGTGCGTCCCGTACCGGGCGGAATATTCCGATACTATTCCGATATAATCATTAATTCCGAAACGTAAATTCCGATACAGGTCCTACAAATTCCGACATTATTTTCTTTTTTCCTTTTTCCGCCTTCATCGTTTGTTTTTCTCGCCCCCCTTTCACTCACAGCAAAAAAATCAAAAAAAAAGAAGAAAGCCAGACAACAAAAGCATAGAAAAACTTGCACAAAATCACCAATCATCAAAACATTCGCAAACAACTGTTGTGAAGGTGTGTCTGTGTGTGTGTGTGGGTGCTTTTGCAGGTTTCTTCCATTTGATCTGCTAAGTTATAACGATGAGCTTGTCGTTTTCGTGGGGGTTTACACCGAAATTTGAAGATGAAAAGAGAGATGATGATTGTGCTAGTGTGATTCCGACGGTTTCGACGTCAACAACGATGTCAACAACGATGTCAACAACGATGTCAACATCGCCATCAACAACAACGCACAAGTTGAAGAGACGATTCCAAGAAGATGACAATAGCACATGTACTGGTGGCTCTCCTATTCTTAGACGTGGTGTGAAGAAAGATAACAAATTCCGCATTGTGAAACGAGATGTTTCGAATAAGAAGACGAGGTCAGCTGTACAGAGCATCATGGGACAACAACTACCGACGTTGAGGTTGTTGGAAGTTATGGATAAAGAACAACTACAGACTCTTTTAGAGAGTTTGGTTGAACTACACCCGGAGTTGACTCAGAGTATCCATACTGTTGCTCCAAAACCTTCTGTTGAACGTGCTATACGGATTCTTTCGTCCAAGATTGATACGATCTTAGAGTCTTTGCCTTATAAAGTTGATCAATCATGTGAATATTCTTATTTGCGTGTGAAACCTCTAATTGAGGACTTTTTAAGTGCGTTGAGTGACTACACACTGGGGTTTCTACCCCCAGTGGAGTCACAACCGGCAATTTCACTAGAATTTCTTCATCAGGCTACTTCGCTGTTACATAAGCTCCCAGAGTTTGAAAAGTTGTCGAATAACTACTTCAAGAACCTCGCGTATGAACAACTCTCTCATACGTGGTGTATGTGTCTTCGGGAGTTTATACAGCATTCGAAATCTGGATTACTATTGCTCGTTAATAACAACTGGGAGGCCACTTTAAAACGTCATAATGAACTCTCACGGGGCAAGTTGTCCAACGTGTTGGAGTTGTTTAGAGAAGAGGTGAGTTGGTTAGAGAGTGAACATGGTGAAATTGTACCTACAAAGATTGGTAATCTACAAAACTTTAGCATCCATAACAGTCCCTGTGGTGTAAAGACCGGGTTATTAGGCTTGGATCATCTCTAACAATCGCTACTGTCATTATAATTTCATCTGCATTGTTCACAACGTCCTTTAGCTATTATATGAATTTCCTTAACGAGTCTCCAAGTTTGCCATTTTCAATGTTTATCAAGCCTTGTACACTTGTAGGAGAGATTGTATACGTCAATTGTTCATTTCCTTTAGAGGTTGTAGTCTTTGGCAATGGGATGGATGGTGTGAGTTTTCTTGTTTTGTATTTGTTTATGGAGGCTTCAATTGATTGTAGCATTGAAGCCTGGTCCTCATATTGCTCGTTAGCTTCGTCATCAGCTTCATCATCAGCTTCATCATCAGCTTCATCATCAGCTTCGTCATCATCTTCATTGCCATCACCATTGTCCTCAGAACAGACTTCATCTTCACCAGCAGTACTCATTGCATTCTCCATATCGACTGCATCACTCACAGAGGATGGACTTCCCAGGTTATCATCCAAAGTATTCGAAGATAAGGCCTCGATAGTCTCCCGATCACTGTCATTACTACCGTTGGAATCGTCGTGATCATTATCAGAAGTACACTCCATCTCATTGCTCAACCTCATATCTCCAAGCTCCTCTCCAAGCTCCTCTCCAAGCTCCTCATCAATAACCTCGAACCCGTCTTGTCCCAGCACTGACTTCAACAGTGGCCATCTATCTCCATCAACGTTCCTAGCACCCAGAAGAGACACAATACCCATAAGCTTCCCCATTACCAACTCACTCATCACTGAAACTTCATTTGTCAATGAATTGTCCACAAGCCCAACCTTGAGGTGATGGTTCGTCTCATCAATGCTCCTTACACATCGTCTCAACCTCTTTTGAAGAATCTCATGAGAATGCCCGACGTTCTGCTGTAATCTTAGCGTACTTTGTATTTGCTTATCCAAATCAGTCCTGTACTTAGTTGCTGATTCTACCAGAGATCGTTGCAATTCCTTTGTTTCCTCGGGCAAATCACTCAACACGTTCACAAGCAACGTCTGTGATAGTGAAGGAAGCTCTTCCATATCTTTCCAATACACCAACAGTGATTCCAACCAATTTAACACCAGCTGTATATGTCAATACAACTTCACACACATCTGTTGTGTATATCAATAGCGGTGAGAGCGGTTGTACACATCTGCCGGTACGCGCAGCATAGCTAACACCCGAGCACCCCACAAAGGGCACTTTGATTCGGCCACGCTCAATGCTTACGTAATATCGTCAGATTTCAACGGTTTTTTTTGGCACTTTTTTGTTTATAACCTAAGGTTTCTTTATTGTTGTTGTTTTCTTCTACTTTCCATCAACATTGTGCTGTTGTTGGATGCTCAACACCGGCTGATACCTCTCTAAACAAAGGGTAGGTATCGTTTTGCACTCAAATCTGTGAAAAGAGAAGATCTGACGTGGAAAGAAGCTGAAGAATAAGTAACATCGAAAGAGAATGCCTCCAAAGATTATGTCGAAAGATCACACCTATGTTCCTCCATTGGAGCAAGTTCATCAGAAGCCTCCCACCAATCCAGCAAAGAGGATACGGGTATCGAGAGCCTGTGATACGTGCCGGAAGAGGAAAGTGAAATGTGACGGTAAACACCCGTGCATCCACTGCACGGTATACTCATACGAGTGTACGTATAACCAGGTGAAGCCATTGGTGCCACCGCAGAAGAAGAAGCCCAAGATAGACGATAAGAAGAAAGATGACAAGAAATTCCAGCTACGCCTAATGAGGGAGATGTTTCCAGAGGTTAGTATCGAGGATTCATCTCAGTGTGAAGCCTTTGCAAGGATATTTGCTATGCATAGGATAGATGGACAAGTGGACCTGAAGGCTGTAGTTGATGAATATAATGGTCAGATGCACAAGGAATCGTTGAAAGTGCTGAACGCTCCAAAGAACCCTGTGAACAGTTGTGTCACAGATGGTATTAATCCAGGGCCTGGTTCTAGCGAAAACTCTGGTGATAAATCTTCAGATTCCCATAAAGGTTCAGCCCCTTGGACTGATCACCTTGAGATAAAGATCATACTTCCTCCAAGGGAAATTGCACTGAAATTGATATACAAGACATGGAGTGAGAGTTGTGTACTGTTCAGGTTTTATCATAGACCTTCATTCATCAATGATTTCAACTCTTTATACGAAACAGCTCCTGCAGAGTACTCGCATCATCAGAACAAAATGTTACCCTTAATTTATTCCGTTATCAGTGTCGGTGCACTCTTTTCCAAGGGAGATAATGCCATTGATAACCAGTACTTACAAGATGAAGGCTATAAGTACTTCATCGCTGCAAGGAAGCTCATTGACATTACAAACACTACTGACATCGAAAGTGTTCAAACAATCTTCATGCTGACACTGTTCCTACAATGCTCCGCACGGTTAACAACTTGCTATTCGTATATTGGCATTGCACTTCGCTCTGCACTGAGACAAGGCTTACATAAACAAGCTGAATCTACATCACAGCTGGATAACATCACACAAGAGTGCAGGAAAAGATTGTTTTGGACAATATACAAAATGGAAATTTATGTCAATTCGGTATTAGGATTGCCTCATTCCATTGATGAGGATGACATCACGGTGGAGTTCCCACTGGATGTTGATGATGTCAACATCGAAATGGATCACATTGCACCACAACCTGAGGGAAAGTTGAGTTCATGTGGTATTAACAATTGTCATACAAAACTTATACTGATTTTGAATCACATTGTGAAAAAATTGTACAAGACATCCAAACCGATATACATGATCCCAAAAGAAGTATTTCAATCTTTGGAAAATGAATTGAGATTATGGAAGTACGAATTGCCCTATCAATTACAACCAGACTCTTTACAAAACATACCACCTGTGTACATGCTTGCCAATAGATTGCTCTACTTGGATTACTTACATGTTCAACTTATGCTCTATAGACCTTATATTCACTATGTGAAACTTGCAAAACAGAATGGTGCAACGAGAGGGTCATTTAAGAGCTTTGAATACGATAACGGCATGCACTGTGTCGGTATTGCAAAGAAGATTATTATGCTAGCACAGACGATGATTCGTAATAAGATGCTCAATGGGAGTTATTGGTTTTCAATCTACACGATCTTCTTTTGCGTGGCTTGCTTGGTTTATTACTTTTTGGAGATTGATAACCATGACGAGGAGATCAAAATGGCAATTGAGATTGGTAAAGAAATGCTTAGCGTCTTGAAAGAAAGATCCATGAGTGCTGAACGTATCTTCAATCTTTTAAACCACATGTTTGAAAATTATGATAGACACAACATCAAATTCCAGGAGCTACAACAGCATAATCGCGAGGCCACAACGTCTAGACCATCGAAGGGTTTGAACAAAACGTCTAGTGGTACGCTGCTTAACAGGGTTGTGTCTCCAAATGCTAGTGCAAATGCAACCACCGTGAAGGCTGATGATGCCAATAGGGAGGGACCGTTCTTTGAACTTGACGGTGATTTCAACATTGATATCTTTAGCAAATTTCTTCCAGGTTATCTATTGGAAACACCTGGTAAATTGGATCATTTGGAAATGATGGCACATGCGGGAAATTATGAGAATAGCCCATTTGGGACTGTGAGCTCAGCATCTAAGAATGACGAACGTGAATTTGACTGGGAGAGGTTTATAGATAAAGATGACGTATTCGCACTTGACGTTTGAATTTTAATTTACAACAGGAGAGATAGTTTTCAAAAAAAAAAATAGAGTATTATATTGTAGCGTTCGTTGAATCATAGATTGAAGGATTGTTGTTCAGTGCTGGTATTTCTTCTTCAATAGTTCTAAAAGCGTGTGGCCTTCAGGTCTTTTGATTCTCTGTTCATAGGAATAGTAAGCTGTAGTTCCCACAAAGACTCCAAAAAGTGGGTCTAGATATCTTTGTAGCTGTTAGCGATGAATGTCTCGAAAATTATCATAGGATTATTGCTCACTTGGATATCAAGTATCTGTTCATCGTTTGTCCAATCCTGGCGTATCACTTGTGCGAGAACACTCTCTAATTTGTCCTTTTTATATCGCCTATTTGTCCCCTTGTTTAAAATCCAGTTTTTCTTTTTTTCTGGTCTTGATCTTTTCAAGACACATGCGGGAAGACAAACCACAGAGAAAAATAACACAAAAAACCCAGAAACTCTCTGTGACGCGTCACGTTTATTAAGACCTCAGGACACGCAGAGAACGAAACTTAGAGTCTTGTGATCTTACAAACAGGACGAGACGAGACGAGACAAGACAGGACGAGCGCAAACTTCAACGCTTAAATACACCAAAACGTATACATTTTCCTTCTGCATCTCCAGAGAACGCCATAATGGAGGTCCCTCAATCAGCAAACGTGTACAGGCTAAACTCCTTACCAGTGAGGATCAGATACACGGGAACTCACGCTCTGAAACATTTCAAAGTTGAAGAAGAGCTAAAAAATGAAGAGAAGGTTTACAGTACACACATCCGTGGAAGGAAACTTGTTGGCAAAGAGATACCCTTAGAGTATAAAGCGCATATTTTGACAAAGCAGTTCGATGCGTTACATTCTTTGGGCGTTTGCGAGAAGGGAATATGGTTTGAAAGAGAGGGCGTTGAAAATAAAAAGATTGATAAATTAAAAGAGATGGTTGAAGTAGCTGAAAACATCCATGGTTAATGCTATCCATGTTTTTAAATCCTGATGTAGTTTGCTTAATTAGGTCAATCACACCCTCGAAGGCCAGGCGGAAACACCCTCCCCCCGGGTTTTAGGTGAGAACTCAAGCCGAGATAACAAAACAACAACAACAACAATGCATTCCTCGACAGCAATACAACAAGAATCCACATAGGTTCTATGATCATGCAAACGCTTCCATTCCCTCATGAGATTCTCCTGATGGTGTTCCAACACCTGACAAAGAGAGATCTTCTGAACCTCAGCGTGTGCAGCTCAGCACTACGATACACGCTTAAACCGTACGTTCTTCGGGAGGTGAAGCTGGACTGGGAGTTCATACTTCGGAAATTCAGTCATCTGCTGATAAAAAGAGGTCAGAAGAGAGACTCCAACGGCGGATTAGTCCATGTCTCTAAGAACTTTCAAGACTTATCGCTACGCCAGTTTGTTGAGAAGATCTTCATCACACAGGGGAGTCTCCAAAACGAATGGAACTTCAACTTTGGTGCGATGGTGAACCAATTTGTTAACCTGACTGAATTGAAGTTGACCATCGAGAGCTCGTCAAACTTCCTCAAGTACAATGACTCCCTACAGTCGATAAAGAAACTGGAGCTCTCGACGATGGCGGAAGGGGCCATCTTCAACTTGAACCATTGTCAGCATTTCACAAGGCTCACCACCTTGAAGATCAATGGCTTCTGTGTGGACTTTGATTTCGATGACACCAAAGAGTTACAGTTTGTTATCAAGGATCTGGAGTTGATCAACTGTTCTTGGAACTACCCCTTCCAGCTTAGCCATTTTGGAAATGCCATCACAACATTGCAACTGACCTACATCAACCATCAGTTCATACTGAGCGAAAGGTTCAGAGAGTTCCTGCACAATCCAAGCCTACCAAACCTGCAATACTTGACCATTTCGAACCAGAACATCTTGACCTTACACATCACGTACAGGATCATGAAATTCTTGAAGAACATACCAAATTTACAAAGATTGTATCTCCTGGGAAGGATAACTAATGAGACTATAGATAACTTTACTGTGCACGACTTGGAGAACAAGATACGGTACGTGTTAAACGTCAACAACGTCAAGATCTTCTACTCCTCGTTTGTCGATGTTTCAAAGAGAATTGTCTAAATATGCTGAGATTCTATATACAAGCTTCACTTGGGTGGAGGAAGGAGCAGCACATCTTTCTTTGGTGGTAGGGTCTTTGCAGCGTTGTCGAACTCCCTGACGGTGATCTCACACTTGACCTCCTTGCACAGCTGCTTCTTCTTGCCCTGTGGGACGTTCTGCAAGAATGTCAGTCCAGATGATCTTTCAAGCGCCTCAATTGGGACTTCAAACTCCCTCAGAGGGGTTTTATTGTCAATGACATCATTTGGAAGCACAAAGGCAGCCACGCTTAAGTCACCATTGGGCTTCTCACCAACAATGAGCTTGAAGAAATGAGTTGGCACCGCAATGTTTGGAGGATTCCCAATCATTTCGTACTCCACCCTCCACTTACCATCGGAACATTTCTTTGGAAGGTACAAGGGGCCTGTCACTAGACGCACGCTTGGAAAGTTCGCCACCTGCTGACGACAGAAGTATTCCAGGTGTGCCCAGTAATCTCTGTTGAAACCATCGCCAACTTGCGGAGATATGTTTGTCAACAAGAATGTCTCATTCATCGCCTCTTGCGAGAATTTGGCGTTGGCAGCTGGGGCCTGGTGACCTCTATCATACCCCGATCTGAAGTAGTCCCTCAACTGTGCCCTAAACGCCAGTGGGATCTGCTCGTCTTCTTTGAATACGGACTTCTTTCTATCAACGTTCCCGGAGTTCTTGAGCGACTCTGGCGTGATGTGCTCCACAACGTAATATGGGTTTCTCTTTTGTCTGTCATAGCACGAGATGTACTCCTGGTGAGTCTTCAGATCGTGGACAGGTCCTGGGAACCCGTACTTGAAGAACTCTGATGGGTTAACACCCCCAGGAGACACAAGCGTACCACCACCGGTGATGGTCGTTGGCAAGTTCTTTGAAGCTGTGTTTACGGCATTGTCCTGTTGGGCGCTTGTCTCTGCGGAGGATTTACCCCAGAAGAAGTTCGCAATGGCGGCAGAAACACCTGCGCTCACAACACCCGTGGCCAAGTACTTGGACATTTCTTCAATTATGCCTTCGATACCGTTAATATCTGATTATCAGAAGTCATTTGTGTGTCGTTTAACCCGGGACGGGAAGGACACAGAAAAAAGTTTTTTTTTGCTCCTCGCTACGGTTGGTTTATCCTAGTTTCCCTGGAAACGGTGGATAGCGTTTCCATGTTCCCACAGGCGAGACGTCGGTGGAGGGGCCTGACAGCGATGCTTTGACATAGAAACTTAAGGCAAAAGCGCGCGCGCGCTAAGTTAGTAGGAGACCACCGCTTATCGCTGTACCTATCGTGCCTGCACGTAGTGTGCTTACCGCGCAGGACCCTATACCACGAGATGTAAGTGGATGAGCCAAGGATACAAAGGGGAGAGGTCCAAAGTTTGAGGAATTGCTGTCCCAGGAGGAATAATTTTTATGTCCTGGCCCTAATTGGTTTGTCCTTGTATTTTTGTCTCGAAGAGTGCTCTTTCTAGACATAGCCTTCGAAGCAAGCACGATCACGAATGGCCACCCGGATCACTTTGATAGATCGCACTGTAAATGTGCTCTTCATACTGGAGACGTATCTCTTCTCTCTGTTTCTGCTACCAGTGGAGGCTATCGCTGCAGTGTTTGAACTCATAGAGGACACCAAAGAGGTGGTTGCAGAGGAGGATGACACTGCGTTGCTCAACGTTCTGACTATGGACCAATATGTGTGCTCAGCATGGGATCATTGGTACAAGTTGAAGCACCAGTTGCGCGGCGAGACGGCAAAGCTGTTCAGAAGGTATTGGTGGATGTTGTGTCTATGCATAGTTACACCACCACTGGCCATATACCTACGCTTTGGAGTGTGCACCAAGCTCTTCTTGTCTGTAGGCCTAACATGTTTGGGATTCCACGTGATTGCAGTGAGCTATTCCGTCTATATTTTGTACTTCCATCAAGGGTATAGGTATAAGATTGAGGGATGATTCCTGCAATGGGGTTGTGCCGCCTCTGAGCGCGCTGCAGGAAATAAGAGAAGAAAGTAGATTGATTTCACCACTCAGAATCAGCGGAGTTTCTATGGTTTCCAAGTTTATTACACGTTTTAACCCATAACAATGTAATCACACGATATGGAGTTACAAGACCGTTAGGTGCGTATAACTGTTAGGACCATTACTACAAAGAGGCGTGGATGATGAGGGTTCTTGAGGTTTTACAACACTTGACAAGTGGCCTCTATGTACAACTATGCGTATTAGTCTCGACACATGGTGTCTTCATATTTTTGCAATGGCTCGCACTCTTTTACAGAGTAGTCGCACCCCTTTGTCCAGATCCTTTTGAACTGTTGTTCACTGTCACGTTCTCTAAACCCAATCTGTGCAGCATCTCTATTGTGACATCTTGTTATCTCAATTCGTAGATCTTCAGGTGACATTCCTAGTTCGATGAGCTCTAATAGGGCCCAATCCATAACTTCTCTCATGTTATATTTTCTTGCCTTGTCAAAGATTGTCTTCACAACAACAGTTCGGCTTTGCAATCCAATTGACAGCCTTATAAGATGTTGTTGTTCTTGAACACCCCATGGATTCCAACAGACCTCTGTGTTCATAACAGGAGACTTCAATCCAAGACGCGAATACGCATCCATTAGGAAATCCTGTGTTGAACGTTCATAGATCATCTTGGACTTCCAAACGCCTGCGTATCCAAAGTTCTTCGTCAGGTATCTTATATACAGTGAGCCCAGCATGGTCCAGAACGGGTGTGTCAATTCGAACATCGATCTACATTTGTCAACGATATCCTGTACAATAACGAGCTCTCGCTCATGGAATCGCCCCTTCGTGGAAACCAGATGATTCACAATTCTTAGGTACGCAGAATGGGATAAATGTTGCGGAATTCCATGAGTAAAGCTGATGGAATCCATAAGATCCCCCTTCTGTAATAGGCCATCAACTATGATAGCATAGTCTTTACTCTCCATACCTGATTTGGAAATCTGTGACATAATCTCCTCCAGTCCTTGATAGTCTCCCAACTTCATATTCATCTTCAACAAGGTGCTTAGAACTGGTCGTGGAACTGGAGTCTCCAGTTTTTCAACAATATCGTTTATCATGTCTATATCATTTCGTAAAATTGCGTATCTCATGATAGAATCTACCAAAAAGGGATGCGTATAATGCTCATGTGGAATCTCCTGTATCAACTCTTGCGCAAGCTTCTGATATGCCTTCGATTTTAAGAATTCTTTAATCATTGTGGATACAACTTGAAGATCGTGATCCATGATACTGGGATACATCTGTGAGATTCTTCTCCAGTTTCTATACATACCAGCTCTATTATGTATAGATGCGTCATTCAAAATCAACTGGTAAGTACTTCTAACTTCAAAATCATCGTTTGGGGCCTCTATATGGTTCGAGAAGAACTTTGTGAGTTTTGACAACACACTCTTGTTGGTGTATAAAGTCGAGATCTTTTTCTGGATACTGCTGGCATGATCTAGGTCAAATTTCCAGTTGTACTTCGACGTTATCTTCATGATAAGATCCAGGGAAATCTCATCGTGCTTTGGATCATTTAGCAGTAGATGGTCCAGCACTCTGTCAACTATCGCTTCCGGATAGTGGCCCTTCAACACGGTAGATGCCGCCAATAACCCGTTATCCCAGTGAAGACACATGTCGATGATGATATTCTCCATCATCTGTCGTTGGTGAGTTGTTCTCAACGTGGTCAGATTAGAGCTCATCTTCGCACTTTCTATTCCAACATCACCATTGAGTGACTCCATCACTTTCAGAAATATCACAACGTCACCATCCCTCGCCAGGCACCTCATTTGTCTCACTAGAAACGTCTGTAATGAGACATATTGTCGTATGGCCTGTGATACATTACCCAGAGCGGTCATGAGAACTTCATTGCTCAAGCCAACCAGATCAGAACGCTGTGACACATCAGTGCCAGACAGCTCCAGTGTCTTTTCAACCAATCTCTCCGGAGCGATCTCACCTTCTATAGAGTTCAAGTACATAGCCAACGGGCTTGGCCTGCTGGCCACATCCATGCGAATTCTCGACACAACAGGACTCAAAGAGTTTGAAGAGCAGAACCGTACCGAGGGCACACGGGCGTATTTCAAAAGCGAACAGCAGCGTCTCATGTCTACGGTCCTGGAAGAAAGTCGCTGAGTAAACACACACACAAAGGGAGATGAAGCGCTCATAGAAACAGAGAAAGAGAAGTCATCGCTACGAGACGATGAGGTACTAGAAGTGGAATTTCATTCCGAGGGCATGTGAAAAAACACATTCCCGGAATTTGCTGTATTAGTATTACTCCTTCTTTCGGATATTTCTCGAGAGTTTTTTTTGCGTGTGTCCAATGGCCTCCATTGCGTGGAAACCAGCGAAAGGGCCGACAGAGAAGAGAAAGAGGACACAAAAGCGTAAACAGAGAAGAACCACAAAAACGATAAAGTGTAAACACTGTGCTGGAAATATGTCGCTGTTATTCTCTTGTGATGCGCTGGTGAAGGAATTGAGCGTGTCAGATAACAAACAGCATACACTGTTGAGTTCGCAGGTGAAGTTGTACGGTGAGATCACTGGTTGCGATGTTGGAAGAGTTGCAGTGAACGAGTTGTTACAACAGCTGGATGAGTTTGTTGATGTGCTACACAATGACAAGAACAGCCATCTGCTGAAGGTGTTGACGCAACCCGTGTGCTTGTCTGTAGGGAAGAACTATGCCACGCTGCTTACCCAGAACAGAACGAGACTGTTTGACACTACGAACAAGTTCATCACAACGTTTGCGGACACGAAGAGACCCACCGAGTTGAAGAACTTGTCGTGTGTTGTGTTGACGGTGATCTACCAGAGTTTTGGTAGAGAAGTTGTGTCGTTCATCCCAGGACTGCTTGTGACGATCTTGAAATACTTGAAAAGGGAAAGCTTTGACGTCAACCTTAGTGCGCTTTGGTATGCCATCTTGAGAAATGGTGGCTCTCTGGAGATGACAGATTCAATCTTGAGCAAATACCTGAAGCTGCTCAAAACTACGGAGTCCATAGAATCGCTGAAACTGCTATATGGTTGCTTTGGCCAAGCCGTTGGCTTTAAACAGATTGACGCGCTGACCTTTAGAACCACCTATCACCCTTACATCCAAATGGCTTTTGATTCACATAAAGAGGTTCGTGTCCAACTGGCCAAGTCATTAGCAGAGTACATGGTGTTGCTGAAATGGGATTTGATTACATGTTTGGAGTCATATATTGAGCTCTACCTTGAGAGTGCTACAAGAGAACAGGAAACCGGAATCGTCGAGTCAATAGTACATTTGATTTCCATGAAAATGGTTAGAGATCCGGATTTCGCTACCCACAATACTGTTGTAATATTGGATAACCTGGTGAAGATGTTTGACCATGACCGATTCCATGGATTCACGCTGAACCACAAGTTCCGTATTATAAATCATTACACTCAATTGTTTGCCGCAATTACACAATTACTTGGTGAGTCCTCATTGTATTTATTGCTGGATGTCATTATCCCTAAATTGGATAAGGATTTAAACATTTGGAGTACTGTGGTTCTTCTGAAAGTGTCTGCACAATTCATCTCAAGGGTTTCAAGTCTATCAGAAGGACGCGTGGAGAGGTTTAGAATTACACTATGGAAGCTGTGTCTTTCTTCTCATTACGAAATCCAAGTGAATGCTGCCTTAGTGTTGAAGGAAATCGCTTCAAAATCACCAAGCATCGTGAAAGAAATTTTGGAAACTTGTACAAATGAGGTTGTGAATAATACAAAACAGCCCTTCTCAGAGAAAATTGCTACAAACTCTTACGGAATGTCGCTCATCATATCAAATCTCATTGCATTGGCTGATTTAGACTATGTTCCAAAATCAGTGGTTGAACTCATATGGACTTCCTGCATTGGGGTTATCAAGGAGAATCTGAAACTCACAAACACAAACCACCACACCCTTGCAGTGTGTTGGATTTCTATTGCTGGTGTATTCACATATCCAGATGGATCCTACCTTTCAACTCTGGTGGATGAATTCTTAACAGTATTTGAAGCTTCGGATATGACCGGGACAGTCAAAGAACAGCCACTTGAGACATTAACTGTGATTTCTCGTTATTTATCCGCAGTTGTTGCATTCCTCAGAGGCGTTGAACTCACTGATGCCATTAGCAAAATTATGGTTGAAAGTATATCTCGCTTAAGAACATTGGTTGCTGCGGTGAAGTTGGCTACCGATGCTGGTGTTGTGGCAGACCTCGTTATGAAGAGATGTCAACAGATATATTTGCTGTGTGTTGAATACGTCAAAAGAGAAAACAGCTCAGTTTTAATCCAAACTGTGGCTAATTTTTCGTCTCTTCCAAACTACACCTCAACTGTCAAGAACGAAGTCATTACACCCTGGACAAAAGATGATGGGTTCAGTAATGGCCTGTCTTCAAAATTTAGAGGGTTTGAAATAGATGAGTTGTTGATCAAATTCCCGAATGTGATGTACGAAGAGGTAACCGATTGCTCGATTGATCGGAAGCCAAGACCGATGGGATCAAGTGAATCAAGCTATATCAAGAGTTGGATTGCTGATATAACATGGATAGACCAGATCGAATCATCTTTGAATGTTCCTGTGGAGTGTGCGCTCGAATTAGACACTCAACAAACAATTTTTGGTGATTACTCAATATACCAGCTATATTCTCCACCTTCGAAGACATGTGTTGTGGACTTGTCAATGGAGTTCTTCTCTCTGGCATTTCCTTACTTGTCAACTAAAGTTCAACTTTCAGTCTTGGAAACTTTACGATCAAATATGCTGTCGAAAAGTTGCAATCAATCTACACAAATTACTCAGGCTATAAATATCTCGATTGTTATTCATGGATTGTTGACTCTGGCTCATAAAAATCAGATCCCACTTGACAGCCAAGTTGGCATTTTGCTTCTTGAAACTTTAAGACATATATGTGTGATTCATCCGGAGAGGTATTTACTCACACTGAACTCCGAATCTATCGGAATTTTGATCTCCTGTACTGACTTGAAAGAGCAGATTCCCATCTTTTTAAAGAGGATAGTTGATGATCAACAGGCACACTCGAGGGCATTCAATGCGCTGATCCTCAGTAATATCTATCGTTACAACGCTTGTCACTTTGGTAACATTCTGGAAATGTTGTTAAAACTTGTCAAAGATAACCATCCCGTGGTACATGCGTGGAGTATGGATTCATTGGCCACAATTATTGGAAGACATCTGACGATGAATATCGAAAAGGCGACCGAAACTATTCAGATTCTTGGCGACTGTTATCTCAATGATTGTTTCGGTAAGTTGTCTCCCGTCTCTAACTTGAACTGCGATAACGATTCCAATGCTGTGATAATGAGGGTCCTGAGAGCCATCATCAACAGTCTGGGTCCTTCAATTAAAGATCTCGAACCAAAGACTAAAAACATTGTCAAGAGTCTCATCTTTAGTAGCATATGGCTTTCAAATAACACACATGAACGCCTTGAGGCCATCAAGATGATTCAAGAGCTTATCATTTATGACCACGAACACTTCACCACTGAAAATGTTGTGGGCATTCTGTGCTACATTATTGAAGGGAATATCGGCAAGTCTATTGGGTCTGAGTTGATATTCACTATCTTTGAGGAAAAAAACGAAGTATTTCCTATGACGTCAAGTTTTAAAACTTTGGAAGTATCGTTAGACTTTTTATCTCAATTGGTCAAAATGTCAGAAAGCAAGGGATTTTTTACAAAGATTGAACCATTGATTTGGATATGTTTGGAGAGGCTCCCTGACTCTAAAATCTTGAAAAATATGATCAAAGAACGTATTGAAGAAACATATGATGTTATTTGGTTTGTGAAGCTACAAAAACTGTACAGCGTTTCCAAACAGGAGCTAGGTAAATACATCAGCAACAGCAATAACAAAATCCTGGATAAATACAACCATGTTAAAGCTGAGATCAATGTCAAGGACGAAGAGGCACAATCCATTGCGAATAAATCTGAAGAAGAGCAGAAGGGGGAACTAGTGGATTGGAGGTTCAAGGCTGATATTATCGAGTTTTTGGGGCAACTTTTAAGTTATACGACGAGAGACTCTAAGCTTTATTCACAGATTTCTTCGAGAATATCTGAGGTTGTCAAGATATCTTTTGCAGCTGCAACTTCCTCTTCTGTACCATTGAGGTTGGCTGGTATGAAGCTTCTTGGGGAAATCATCTCGATATACGCACCTGCAAAGGATCCCATCTACCCTACCGTACCATTATTGGAACAACAGCAGGCCCAAATAACGTCAGCTCTGATACCTGCCTTTCAAGAGGGCTCTACACCTTTGTTGGCATGTGAAGCTATCAAAGTTGCGGCAATGTTTGTCGGATCTGGTGTTGTAAAGGTAGCTAAACTTGGAAGAATTCTGAAAATCTTGACTGGAGCCCTGACTGATCTCCATGAAGATGATGAGTTTAAACTCAGCGATGTCGTCGTCACTAGTGAAGTCGGTCAAAGGAGGGTTAAGTTGGCGATCTTGAATGCATGGGCCGAGCTGGAAATCCTCAGTAAGAATAAAAATGAGGATCTGGAAAAGTTGATTCAAGAGCATATGCCTTTGCTTTTGCCACTGTGGATTTCAACTCTGAAGGAATTCTCTTTGATGAGACATGGGTCTTTTATTAAAGGTGAGGTTTATCAAACCTGTTGGGTGAACTTAGTTGACGTTATTGGTTGTCTAACGGAATCTGGAAATACCATGATTGGAGACCTGTTGGGTAATGATGCACTGGGATTTTACTATATGCTTTATGCACATTGTATCTATTCTCTCTTGAAAAACGAAAATCGTCTCAGAATATTACTGGCGCTGGTGAAGATCTTAGATTTCAAAGAATTGATAAAGCTCATCTACTATGATGATATTATCTACGAAAGTATGGAAGTTTTTGAGAGACTCCTTGTCACAGGAGAAGAAGAGGAGCAACTTGTTGTCTTGGACATTACATCTAAGATGTTTTTGAATCACTTTGACCTTAACGAGGAAGATGATTTTACTGAAAATGCCGATAAACTATTTGACATTGTGCAATCCAACATGACAACCGCCACCCGTTTCATCTCCTCAGATGGGGAATCCAAACATGATGTCCTAAATGCTACAGAGCTTCAGCTTGTTAAGAAAGGGTTGGGATCTGTTGCTAAAATGATGTCAAAATTCCCTGAAATTATAAAGCAAGATCTCTATGCCAGTTTATTGTCTATCATTGCTAAGATCTACTCGTCTTCAAAGAGTTCTCAATTAATCCCGCAAGTTCTTCCGATATTAAAGGATGTGATTCATGAGCTCATTGACATCAACGACATATCCACAGTTAATAACTTTTATCGCACTGTGAAACCAAGCTTAGATTCTCCGTTGGTAACAATCCTGACAATGAGTGTTCTTCTGTCGAGCGCTCCAAACCACTTGAGACTTTCACAAGATGACGTTGATCTCGTCGTTTTGAGTATATCTCAAGGCTTATCGGATCAAGAAAGTGTGCCATACGCAACACAAGCTGTGAAGTCCATTCTTGCGTCTCAAAATGTGATAAACAGTGCCATAATTCGTGGTTTGATAAAGAAAATGGTGTTGAAAACGATAGAGATTGACGATCCTCGGCTTTCTCTGGAGATTCTGATTCTTGTCGTGAAGCAATACCCAACGTCACAGCTGTACGCCATTTTAGTAACGCTTCTGCTACAAACTCATGAGAAGCATTCTCATCTAAGCAACTATATTCACAAGAGAATGGTTTCCTTGATTAAAATCTCTCCGGAGTCGTTCAAAGTCGTCGTTGGCAGTTTGGACCCCACACACAAGCACGACGTTGAAGCTCTTGTGAAGCTGGGAGAAATTGAGACGAGAGAAGAAGGCGAGCATATAAAACTAAAAGCATTCGAATAGATTAGAACAATATACAATGCATAATATATGTTAGTTGATTTTGTATTGAGTATTTGTCTTTCTCTGCCGATAGAATGTTACGGCCCTGGGAACTGGTGTCAAAAATCGTATTGTATGTTTCCGTAGCAGAAGTCACACATAACAGTTAGAACAGCCCAATATCTCTCTGGCTTTACCTATACAAGCAGAAGAAGGAAAGGTGATGGAAGCTAAAAGAGATATAATTAAGCTGTATTGATTGAGACAGCATGCCAGATGTTTCTATGTATGTATTTTATATGTACTCTTAATATGTGTATGTGCGTAATATGTGTGTATATGTGTGCATATGTGTGACTCAGTGAATGGAATCAAGGGAGGTGGTTGTGCTTCTTCCTTCTTGTAGTTGTAGCTCCACGGATTGACATTGCACTGCCTCTTGATTGTAATGATGAGAAACTTGAGCCACGCTTCACCAATTCGGGTGATTGGTCTCCACTTTCATTGCCACTGCTATATGACAGTGTATTGGAAGCGAATGGGTTGAAATTTTGCACTATTGGTGATGCCGATGAAGGTGGTGTTGTGGGCGAAGAACTTCCACTTGGATTATGTTTATCGTTGCCCACATTTGGTGGTTGTTCTTGAGGTTGCTGTTCAGTTGTTGGACGTTCTTCTTCAGTCTTTCCAATCTTTTCAGTCTTTTCTTCCTCATTGAGAGATACCTCTGCAAGTGACTTTGCAATGCTTGCGATTGGAGAGGTTGTGATGCTCTCGGTCTCAACTTCATCCAATGTAGGAAGAGCTTTGGGAACAACCAACGGTTCTGATCCATGGTTAGACCCCGGCGATGAAGAAGAGCCATTGATTTGGGATGATGAGAGGCTCTTGTTTGAGCTTGGTGACAGGACATCGAGGTCCAACATCGACTTCGGCTTCACCAGAGGAGATGGTGCACATGACGATTCTCTAGAGTCGTCAGGCTTGATAAACATCGATGCGCACACAGACATGTAGCTTGAGCTGTCATCCGGGTCCTCTTCATCAATACAGCATTCAACTTGGGTGAACCAAGGGTCTGATAGCACATCCTCCAATTTATAACGAGTTGACAAATGTGGGTCCAGTAGTCTCCAGGCAACTCTTGCGGCACCAGTACTCTTGAACTCCTTGGCCCATTTGAACTCACAGCCAGGTCCATGAGATCTGTCGGCGGTTCTGAAAGCCGGTGTTGAGTTACACAGTGTAGCATATGACACGGTCCAGTCACGATATGTAGCATCTGTGTTCGATGCAGAAAGGAACGGTTGAGAGCCATATATAAGCACAAACAAAATCATCCCCAATGCCCAGTTATCCTGATCATACATGATATATGAAGACTTCTTTAACGGGTCCTTCAAGTCCATCGCCTCTGGAGGGACATACGGAGGTGATCCGACAAATGTCTTGCACTCCTTCAGCGGCGAGGATAAGTCGTTTGGATCTTCGTGAGCATAGTCAGCAATACCAAAGTCCGTAATCTTCAGACAAGCATTTTGGTCAATCAAAATGTTCTCAGGCTTCATGTCACGATGTGAAATACCACAGTCTTGCATAAACTTCAAACCGTATGCGATCTGTTTGAAGAAGCAGAACTTCTCATTCAAGCCGCTGCTCTTGTAATGGTTTGTCTTGATGAAATCATACAGGTCGCCGTGTTTGCAAAACTCCATGCAAATCGCCCATCCACGCTGGATTGTTGTGTATGTCTGGACTTTCAGCAGTGCATAAGTCCCGATGATATGTCTGTGTCCGCTTAGTCCCTGTGCGATGATAAACTCTCTAGCTGCCCGATGGTAAAAATGATCTGGTGTCTCATGCTTCAACAAGTAGAGCTTTTTAATCGCAAACCACTTGTGTGTGGCCTTTTGCTGGGCACCAAACACCATGGCACCACCACCAGACCCCAACTTCTTCAGTTTATTCTGGTCGTTGACAAAGAATAGCGAATTGACAGTCTCTGTACTCTGGTGAATGTTGGCCGGTAAGTACGCGTTAGGCTCAGCTAATGGGAACGGCAGCACGTTAGTCTCATTGTTTAGGAAGGATGAGCCTCCAGCACCGCTTGCGGACCCGCTTTGAGTTGCAGTGCTCATGGCAGAAGGGGTTCTGGACGACGATAGCTGAAACGACGATGACGTTGATATTGGGTAGCCAGACATTGACAGCTTGGGCAGTCCTGATGTTGGCAAAGAGGGTAGCACATGGTGATTTGATGTCCGCGGGACCCTTGGGCCTGAAATGTCCGCTCCTGTTCCTAAAACGTCAAACGTTTCCTTGACACCTTGGGTGAATGGGTTGTGGTTGTGCGAGAGGTCTGGCATACGCGCGCTGGACGTCGACCTTCTCACAGGCGGTGACAACGGTTGGCCTGTTCTGCCATTGCTGTTAGCCCTAGCCCGCGTATGATGAGAGAAAGAGCGGATGAGCGTGAATGGGTTCTTGGACCTCTTTTCGCTGTTGCTCCTCTTCACGTCAGCTGCTGTTGCTACTGGCATTGTTCGTTAAGTCTTGTGCCCAGAACTGCTATGTCCTATTCTCTTTGGGATCAATTCGACTAGTTTTGATACGGTTACTGCGGATGGATTTGTCTGTGTTCTGTGTTTTTTTCCCTTTCTACTCTGGATAGTCAGGTGCTGCAAATTTAAAAGACACGAAAGGCTTGTTCACGGATAAATTATGATCTCAGGTCCGGCCAAAGAAGTACCGGAAATCAATCTTCGGATCAGATAATCAGAACAGCGTGAAGATGATGATCACAATTCGCCCTTCTACTTCGTTAATCTTGAACCCTTTGATTTCAAACCGGGATGTCTTGAAGAGTTCTTCTGAAAAAATGTTGATCAAATGAGAGAAATACAGTTTGTCCCTGTTTTTTTTCTTTCCTTCTCTGCTCTTAAAAACGTTTTTTTCTCTCTCCATGAGTGTTTAAGTTTTAAGAATTTCTTTTTAGTTGGTGTTCAAGTCCCAGCTTTTATTTCTCCTTTTTGCTGCTCTTTCTTTGGGCAAATTTGAGTTTCACGCGGAAGATGTCCATGTCTGTTAGTCATTATTGTTGGGAAATCTACGAAGAGGAATTCTAAAAAGGGGGATGAATACCTTTAATGACAGATAAGCAGAACTATGTTGTCATTTTTGAACTACAACACTTGACAGATTATACGATAATGGTTGGTCTCAGTGAAGTTTGTATCATGGTGCTATGTGTCTTTTTTTTGTGTCAGGACTCAGCTGGACAGCAAGTTGAAAGCAAGCTGAAGGCAATTCGTCATAATGATCGTTGTGACCAGACTGTACCGCCAGACGATATCATTCGGACTAATATAAGTATGGAATGCGGTGCCGCGCCCGCGCGCAATAGTGCCGAATTCCGTCTAGGTTTACCACATAGGCCAGTTGGCTGCCGTGTTAGTCTCTCGGGGAGAGGGGGAACCGTAAGTTGAAGACTCGGCCATTTCAGGTACACCACACCACAAAAGGGGTCTTACCAAGAGCGAACAACTGGTGCAACGTTGCACCACCCTACAGTCTGGAATTATGTTGTCACTCAAGGCCGATCAGCTCAAAGCTTTGCGAGTCATGACCACGGACATTTCTCGTCTATGCATGTACATTGTTCCTGTAGACAATCGATGTTCCCCAGGAGTACTGGGAAGCAACGTTCAATGACCCTCTAATGAGTACTACATTGGGCCCTCATACGTGTATTAATAGGGAGTTATCGACCCAGTTTAGTAGAAACACCCCACCCCCTTGGAACTTATCTGTCTTGAATAATTATCAGATTAGTCCTATCAAATCTGGATGTTTGTAGAGATAGGGAAAGATAACACTAGGCTTCGTGCAGGCGGTCTCGAAACTTCTAGAACATCAGGTGCTTTTTTCCAATCCAATTCAATGGTCTGTGTTTCATTCAGTCTAGGTCAAAAATATAATAGCCACCCCCATGTATCATGGACTTATTGTGCTGTATATGGTGGCCATCTGAATAATCTCAATAGGCATGTGTTTCCCCAACATGATTGTAGTACCGCAGACTTTGCCCAGAGCAAGCGGATGCATTGTTAGAGTGGAGATGCTTAGACAGGGTGACTAACCGTCTGTTGGCACTCAATTTTTGCATTGCCATAGATAGCGGAGAGTCTATGTCTCTGAGTCTATTTGAATATACATGTTCATGACCATAACCTTGGATCTCAACTATCCGAAGGTAAATTATTAGCATCGTCATCAGCGCATAGACTATTCTGTTCAACAACTCAACAGTCAGGGTCTGTCACGTGTACCATTATGGAGCAGCAGTCACTGGTAAGGCGCGTAAGCGCCGAGAACCCTAAGATAAGCTCCACATTCACAAAAACGGCAGCGACATAAGTAGTAATTCGTGACGACCAGATGGTAGTCCAAGCCTGTTGGTAGTGGTCTTGTTTTCCTTTTTTCTTTTCTTGCTTTTTGACTAGCGTCTTGTTCCCCTCCTATTCTGTTTATTAAACTACCACCCCCCCCACTATACAAAAAGAGAAAAAACAGGCCACATTACGTCATGGGTTTTTGAGATTGTCAATTTCTTAAAGTATACAATCGACATAGTGGCTATACATGTCCATGAAATGCTACAACAATTACTAAAGCATGGACTTGGGCACATTTTCGGGGATTTCCATCGACTTAAACCATTAAAAACGTTGGACCTCAATATATGTGTACTGAGGGTTAAACACAATCCCGCAGGGACCTGTGATATCTGTGGAGTGGCTAACGTGGATGCATCAATCACGGGCTTGTAGGACATGAGAACAGAGACAATCTGTACAATAAATGATCCACAGCTCCCACTTTATGGTATTCAACTAGCCTCGTTCAGTCCACAGGGCCTGTGCTATATTGTTTTAATGACGTATATTTTGTAAAAGCTTCCCCAATGTTGGTCTAAAAAATGTTTGAAACGTGCACAAATCAAAGTTTTAAGACCACTTCGGAATAATTCACGGATACTTCTGGAAATCTGAGTTTGGCTAAAGACGCAAGCGTTAAGACAACTACCCTCTATCATCGAATATAAACTTTGAGACATTAATTGATGACCAGTATAGTCTACACACAACCGCCAAGCCTCATCACCCTCACACAGCAGACTTTGGAAACCTGGATAAAGTTTTTCCTTGAAGGAGAAGGGCGCGTCTCTTCACATAAAGGAAATAACGATGATCATTGCTCAGTTCTTAATTGCATGACTAAAAATTGGAGATTTATTTACGAATCGTAACCACTTTCATATTCTGGTAGTGTAACTTATAAATCTTAGGTCAAGAACCGGAAATCAGGATTCACTTTTGAGCCATCATTACCGCGCCCAAGCTCTTTCTCCCAGTTCATTGTGCCGTTCTCAATTCTCTTGTTCAGCACACGAAGTCTCAATCTCAGAATGATTGTGATGATTATTGAGCAAAGGATAAAGACAATGTTGCAAATAAATGCGACAAGGAATCTAGGCCCAGAACTCGTAGGGTACAAATAAGAGTTCCAGATTGAGGTCGAATTGGCCAAACAATTCATCAAGGAGAGCGCAATGGCTCTCTTCAGCGGTGGACGTGGAACACTGTTGGACATCCAAGATAGGATCGTAGTATATGCGCAGTACAATGATGGGATCATCAAACACATTGAAAAGTAACGTGCACCAGTGTTCATCGTTGCAACTGCGATAATGAACGCGATCATAGAAAGAGCCAAAGGAATTGACACATGGAGGAATCTCTCGCCTGTCTTATCGGCATGTCTTGCCCAAATAAACGTTGCAATAACAGCAAGAATATATGGTGGAACGGTAAGACCAAGTGTAGTGATTCTGTCAAAGTTCAAGGTCTCAACAACTGTTGGAAAAAAGTTTGTGACACCACAAGCAGCAACGAGGAATGACAGGATACCAGTGATTGACCAAATCTTGATGTCTTTGATGGCTAGTACGAAAGTTGTCCAATATGATTCTTCGTTCAGTTGATCTGAATCATCTTGTCCAACTTCTTTTCTCAGCTTCCATAGGATCAGATCCCTTTCCTGTTCTGTCAGGAACTTGGAGTTATGTGGTAAATCTGGAAGGATGAAGTAGGTGAATGGTACTGTAAAAACAGTGATGGAACCTTCAATGATGAACAACCATCTCCAGGATCTTAGTCCTCTGGCTCCATCCATATTATCAATGATTCCCGCCGCTATCAAACCTGATAGCGCACCAGAGAACAGCGACCCAGAATAAAGGACCGCATTTCTAAAGGAGAGATCCTTTCTTGTATACCAGCAAGATAAATAATACAACGCAGAGCCAAAGAAACCAGCCTCGACAAAACCAAGTATAAGACGAATGACGACAAGACCAGCATAGTTCTGAACGGCACCGCAGCAAGTGGAAACAATGGCCCAAGAGAACATGATAACCGTGATGAACAAAGATGGTCTCTTGAACTTATTGACAATCATGTTTGATGGAATTTGCATTAGGATGTAACCCACATACAAAATAGAGATACAGGTTTGATATTGGTTACCGACGAGTCCAAGATCCTCTTCCAAGCCACCAAGACGTGAAGAAGCAATATTGTTTCTATCCAAGTAATTCAAAATATAAATCCACACCAATGCTGGAAGGATTCTAAAATCGACCTTTCTTGTGACCTTTCTATCAAACGCTTCGAGCTCCTCAGAAGTCATATGTTTCAAGGAATCAGGGATCTCCATCTGTTCTTGCAATTGTTCGCTAGCTTCAGCTTTTTCAACTTCATCGCTTGTTTCGTTTAGCTTGGTCTCATCTTTTGAGCGTTCTGACGATGCATTTTCGACAGACTCTATGTGGATGCTCTCAGACTTGTCTTTGCTGTCCATATTTCCTATTTGTTTTAGATGATAATGGAGAAGACAGTTGAACAATTCTCGAAATACCTGGAATTATCTCTCAGTTTATATACCCAAGGGATCTTAGCATATTTAGTCGGTGGCCAAAGGCATCATTAACCTCAAGTGGGTTCAGGTTGGCATGTTCTCAAGAAGCACCGTAATAGGTTGGTGTGACTCGAAGTGTACAGTTTCTTAAGGGTTAGTCCTATAATATTCCTACAAAAAACAAGTGTACAAAAGTGAAAGATGCATATTTCCACCCTGTTCTGCTTCACTTATGAGGTGTAAAATGATGAACATGTATACTCCTTCACTCAAACTAGACATTTGAAGTGATGTAGAACTGTAAGGGCCATTTTCAAACGCAGATTTTCCCCAATTGCCATGCATCAAATTAGTCCGCGACGCCTAATTTCCAAACTCTTGGAGAATTCTTTCGGAAATATTAACCGATAGTTGATGCCGTTCTTGGTGGTTGTACTTGAAACTTTAACTGTTGGGTGTTGATTTGCTGTGTATTAGACTTGGTGAGTTGATCGGGATGGGACTTTGAGACACTTTGTCTGGCGTTTCAAATTGTTCTAACGATTATTGATGATAGGCACATCAAGGTGATTTTTGGACATGACATCGGCTATGGATGGACTTGTGCATTAAGGACGTCGGTGTTCCGTGGGGTTGCTTTGGAAGTAATGTATAACGCTGCTGGTTTTGAAGTCTGGAGTCCGACTATTGGGTTTTTTTTCTTTTTTTGGAGAGCGATAATTAGGCTATAACAAGCTTTACATTCAGTTTTATGTAAGTCGCATTTTGAAGTATCAATTTCGTAATATACAAGAAGCTTCTTGTTCAGGACAGCTTGGTAACGAAGGGACATGAACGGATACTAGACATTGTCTCAGTATCACCATGTTGAATCTCACAATACTCGACATTTTGATTCGTAACAGTGAACCCCCAAAACTTGTTTATTTTAATGGACAAGCGTATTCCATCTTCCGCTTGATTCAAACGGAAATATGTAATGATCCGGAGTCACTAGTAATGAGCAGGCGCATAAGCTTGGTAATGTCTCTCCCTTTTCCCTTCCGTACATAGTCTGACAAAACTAGCACGATGATTTTCAGTTGGTTTCAATAACTTCCACAAACCAGTAAACGATTCATGCGACAAAACAGTGCACTATGTCATTTGTCTTGTCTAGTGTTCTCCAATGGTCTGACTACTTGTGACTAAACGCCATGTTAACTGGGACATGCAAGGCTGGGAACCAGAACACCGAATCGCTCAATATTGAAGCCAGTCAACCTCCACAGTACCAAGAAATTGAAAGAATGTGGGGTTTCTCCGATGTCAACTGTATAGTACTGTACTTGATCGGCTAAATATATTCAACAACCTTATACATTACACGACATAAGTCTCCAAGCCTATGATATATTAACAAATCCTGCTTTAAGAACACTGCATATATGGCCAATGTGTCTTGGAATACAAACTTGTATGTACTTGAGAGAGGGTGGGGCTCATTTGCTTGTTGGGTTCTAACGCTTTATCTCAGTTCGAGTGATCCATATTATGCAACATAGTTGAGCTCTGTAAACTCTGCCTTTTTTTAACAAACGGATAAATGTTTATCGGGCGGCTCTTTGATGATTTGTACAGTGATCCAACGACTAAGACCAAGGTCAACAAACTTTAATGAATGATCATGGACATTGCTGTACATGTTGTGAATTTATTGAGAGACTTTGCTGAAACTTTATCGGATCTAGGAAATATCCGAAGAAACGATCGGCATTGGACATTGGACATTGGACACTTTGAGCTCTTCAGGGTGTATCACTTCTTCTTGTAGTATACTTTATACACTCTACTATTCGCTAGTATTCTCCAAACACTTTGAGACTACGATAGTGGAGACTTTAGTGGTGGGTGAAATAACAAACAATTCTAAGATGTCTAACGAAAACAAATACCTCTGGACTTTTGAAATTTCCTTAGAGAGTTGATGTTCATCTCCCTTAGCCTTGGGCTGTGTTCCTGAGCTTCGGTGCATTTACTTCATCATTGATCTGGCCGTACTTCAAAGGCTTATCACCAACTTTCATGATTGAGTGATCGAGAATGGCAGAAACAGCTCTGGCAAGAGGGTTGAATGTCTAAATCCCTAATGTATAAAAGATACTTGGACTGTTGCTTACATATTACGAGATACTGCTCAATACCATGTCTAAGTATCTAAAATCCAACTTTATCTGGTGACATACCATAACAACAGGACTGGCAATCTACAACGCCATGCACAGCGAATCAACAGCCTTAATAATATAATGGTTATAGTGATAATTGTGTGATATAAACCGCAACATTGGTATACTCAAAGTACATCCACAAAAGAAGGACCAATGTGCTTTATACATGTCATGAAATGACATGGAGAAGTGAACATTAGAGTAGGGAAAAAAGAAGAGAGAGTATAATATGAAGAAATTGGAATGCTTATCAATAAAGATTCACTTTCGTGTAGAGGTCTCAGGATGAGAGTGTGTGCTATCTGTCTGTTTTCTGTGTTGTCTGTGTTTGCTCACCCCTCCCCTCATATCTTCTCATTCAAACCAATCACTCCAACTTCACCACACCTGGAATCTTCTCCAAATCGCCAAAAGTGTTCTCACTAGAATACAAGATGTATAAGAACCCATCTTCATCTTTATGTTCCTCGTACACGGAACTCAATGTAGCAGCTGTTGGTGGTAATATATCATTGACAAAGATAAAGATAGCCCTCTCCGGTGGCACATCGATTCTTCTTCTGATAACGTACACAAACTGTCCGATGGTCAAGTCATATGGAACAAGGTACTTGTTCTTGTCGATTTCCGGTAAGTTAGACTTCTCCGCACGTTCACACACGATTGGTATACGATTTGTGAACTTGGAACTGATCTTTTGAGATTCGGCCTTTCTGGATTCTGAACGGGGTGTTGTTAGCTAACAAGATCGACAACCCATAATAAAGAAATACTTACCGAATGAGTGCTCGTCTTTGAAACGGAATCTCATCGTATTTATAACGCTTAAGCTGTTAGATCGTTAGTACAAGCGCTCTATAATAGATTGGCCATCCCCTTGATGATGTGCCCCCCCTTGTTCCGCATCCCCACGCTCCCTTCCGTGTTGATAAAGACAAGAAGACTTAACTCACAGTTTGAAGTGCTTTAGAGTGATAAAATTGTAGGTGATAAACAGTTCGAATCAATGATAGTGAAAGATTAGACGGTTCTTTATCTTTGCTATCACGTTCAGCTATGTGCTTTCTGTTTATCAGTAAGTTTGCTTCGTTTTGTTTTGTTTTGTTCCCCGTTGTTGTTTTTGTGGTGGCGTTTTGCCCCTACATTTTCTGCCATTAAACTTCACGGTCAAATAAAAGATAAGCAACCTGGCGTATATCGTTCTGAGATTTACGCTGGAGACCGTTCTGAGACTTACGCTGGATGGGAATAGCCGGAGCACAATACTCTTGCCCTACATGATCAATTCAGGTGAATGTTCAGTTAGTAACAGTTCAAAGTTCTTTGGAATAGACGTTCGAGTTCTTTTCTATCTAAGCATATCAGTGTGATATGCTATGAATAGAAGCTTCAAATGAGTTCTTGTGCCATAAAATCGATCAAAAGGAAATTACTAACTTCAACATCATAGGCATCAGGTAATAATTTGAAGTACAAATGTAAAAGCCTTTGTTCGTGGGAGCAGCTGTAGTGATGGCACTTGACTAATCACCCTCGTCAGAAGACACTATACTCATATGAAATAATTTAGGTCCTATATAGTCAACTCTGTACGTTTTTTATCAAACGTCTAAACTAATTCTACAATTACTCGAAGACCGGGCAGTGGCTTCTGTTATAGGCCCTCAATCACCTCTGTTGAGCTCCTAAAACTGGCCTCTATGTTCTGGAAGTCAATGTTGTTTTAAAATGAGTTTGATTTAAGAGTACAACAAAGGTATATTATAGATATTACAATACAAAAGACTGTATTAAAACGTAAATTCTAGGACTCAAAACCACACCTAGAGGAAGAAATCAAAAGATGGGACCCATGGGATGGTATATGATGTACAGTTTAATAAATTTTGAAACCAAAAAGTGTTTCAAAAGAATTGAATTCGAAATTAAAAAGCGTGCTGTCAACTTCGAATTAACTCAATGCAACAGCGAAAATAAGGGCAGAAAGCGCTGAACTTGCAGAGTTCTTTGCTGCTGAACCTTCATAAGCAGGTATATCAGCAGTGGTCTCAAACCCAGATCAGCTAGAGGAACCAGAGGAACCAGGCTTTGAGTAAGTAGTAATACCACCGACGACAAGCTCAGCTGTCTTGGACGTGGTGATAACAATCTCGTCAACAGCAACACCATAGATTTCAACAATAACAGCAGTGTGATCTGAACCTCCAGCAGTGTTAACTACAGTAACGGTAATAACAGCTGCCTCAGCACTAATACCGTGAGTCTCAACAAAACCCCGCACAGTAATATCAAGCCCTTCTTGTGAGAATTCATCTTCGACTTCAAGAATGAGATCTTTAGCACCAACTTCTGGGTTTACCGCTGTTAACGACACCAAAGAGTTGAAAAGCGGCAGTATCAACAAATGAAATGAAAATCTCAGAGCGTTAAATTTTGCCGTGATTCCAACTTTGAATGAAAAGGAGTAACCATTTTCACACAGATCTTCTTGTTATATATTTTTGGTATCTTTTAAGTCATGCTGTTCGTATTACTACCATGGTCCAAATTACCAGTGGTTGCTGATTCTTCGAATATTGGAACGATTGTCTATTGTTTAAGAATATGGCTCACTATTGGGCGGGCTTATCTGAAGCTCATGACTGTCGTGACATTGATCTGGAACGAGCAACTCGAGTATTTCTCAATGGTCAAAATGCATAAGTCTCTCGTTGTTCTTGAGTATGGTGTCTTTTGGACCTGTAGCCATTGTGTATAATTTTAGTATGTCTAAGGGAAATTTTGCGATATATGAAGTAGAAATGAGTCAAATAGAGCATAGAGAAATGTAAATTAAGATGATTCTAATGCTCTTGTTTTTATGAAATTTGGAGAGAAATCTGTATTAAATCAACCAAAAATTGAACAATTCTGGAAATTTTATTCTCACAATCAAGACTAATTCGAATTGTACCTTTGGAGTTATCATCGTTGAGTACCGGTTTTCTGAGTGTAGATCTAATAAACAATGTTAACTTACGGTTTCAAATTGCAGTTAGAACTATCATTATGTCCAACTGGTTTGAAAATTCACCAGCTTTTAAATCTTCTGCCTGACTTATAGAGCCTATCAAATGATTTATCGACATTATCAAAGGGCATTAGTTAAAAGTTGAGACATCACACTCGATCGATTATTTGTACATTCATTATATCCTAGATTACCATAGAGGTCAAATTTTTTCTTCATTAATGAAGATGATTGTTGTGAAATCCATTTGGTGTACCTTGGACAGACTTAAAATGTCCGATTCAACTTCATTGATCTTTGGATAAGTCTCGTTGAACGAACCAGGGTCTGATGATCTGTAGATGACATAGAGGTCTAGCGTTTACTGGGTACGTAATAACTCTCAAAAACTATTATCTCTTCTGATGTTTCAAAGAGATAATTCATTAACTGGGTACTTAAAACGCACATTGAAGAGTATGTTTTACTCCAGTCCTCTGTTGAGGAAGCGGCTTCCACATTCACCGATAGCATTATAGCTTTACTTCGAAGCAAATAGCTCACAGATCTGGCACTCGCTTGAAGGAAACTAACAGTTACTCGGTTTACTTGGTTCAAGCTGGTGAGTAGAATCCCAGAATTTCAGCTGGGCTAAATCCTTCTCTTTGTATGGTGAATGCCTCTCGGTCTAAAAGTTCGAATCTTTTCATACATCACCATCGCACTTTGGATACCTGAAAAACAGTATGAGATGTAGTACAAAATTCTAAGGCAAAAGCACTGGCAAAATTAATTTAGAATGGAACGTTTGAAAGTATGGGAATGGTGAATTTTGATATTATTCGGTTTACAGAGTATACACCTAAATCCCTTGGAAAGTTCTGGATAAGAAGAAGCAAAATTATCATGAATTAACAAGAAAAATGCAAGAATAATGTAAGATTAATGTATGAAAATGGAAAGAGATAATTTCAATTCAAATATAAACAGGCACATATATATAAATAAAAAAAAGACAGGAATATATATGATGCCTATTCTCCCATTAAATCTCTGATAAGGCTATTAGAATCTTGAAATAATGTGGGTTCTCTAAATTCTTCACCCTACTAATTTAGTGCAAATGAAGACAGATCTCAGTAAGCGTTTGCCGTCCCAAATTCTTTCACCCACACACCACATCCACACCTCATAGTCAAAACAATATAACACTGACGCGAAACAAATCCCAAGAGAGAACATAAACAAATCCATAGATACAACAACAAATGTTTGTGACTAATACAAACCATTGTCAACCATAATGTCTATACCAGACTAGGACCTTTTTGTGCGTCTATCTCCTTGGATGATGGATGTGTTAACTTGTGTTAAGAAGAAAATATCAGCTTCACTACTGACGGAGAAAAGGCTCCTTAAAGGAACATCTCAACCAATGCAAACATCATTTCCAAGCGTGTATCGAGATATTCACCAGTCTTGAAAACAACTCTTCTTTCAATACTGGGAATATGTTAAGTTATTTGAAAAGACGCCTTGTCCATTTCAACTTGTGTCATCAGAACACCATGTCGGACATTTAGCATCAAGATGTTCATTTTCGTGCTGAAGTACAAACTCAAGTTATGCCCGATGTTGAGACAAACGAGACGAGCGAGGAACGCATCGCATATGAATCATCGTTTGATGATAGTTATACTTTACGGTATTCATTTTGTTATACCAAGATCTTAGATTATGATATACAATGCATAGTGGGCAATGTTAACCAGAGACATTGTTGTGATGTTCCAAAGTTGAACAAAAAGGCGCTAGTCAGAACTAGTGCTGAAAAACGAGCTTCAAGGTCTTGAATTTCAGAGAGTTGTTAAAAACTGTTGTAAACACCTCAGAGTTGGCTTCCCCAGTGCTCGATTTAGCTTCGTATGCACAAGGTGAAATCAAATGCATATATTTCTCCAACTTTATCGATGACAAATTTTACGAAAGCTTAGTACCAACACTCTCATTGGATGGAGGTCATATGTCTTTGTACAATTGCAAGGCATACGAAGAGGATTTTCTTACATTATTAACTATTATTGGGCAGCCTGTGTCCAAGAGGCTTGTTCCCCTGGGTATGATACTTTCAAAAAGTACAGAGTGTGTATTGGAATGGTTAACCTTCCTATACAAAATTCTTCCAGAAGATTGGGGAATTGCATTGGAAGAAGTTACGAGAATCTATGCAATTACATCATAAGAATATCACTGACGAGAGCATCCCCCATTACCAATCATATTAGATCAGGATATAGGTATCAAGAAAGCCTTGCATATATTGAGATCCCAGTGTGGTGTGTTGATTGAGAGCTTCGCATGTTGCGAACATGATGAGAGAAGTCTCTTCAAGTACACAACTGCAAAAGATAGAAAGGATATGAAACATAGCCTTTTCCGGTTGATATTTAAGTCTGATCCTAAAAAGTTCACA